>PVKH010036798.1:0-11544 GCA_004027955.1 Chaetophractus vellerosus | reverse complement strand
CCAATCTTTACAAGTCCTTGTGCAGCAGCCATGCTCTCCCCAAATACTGGGGTACATGTTCTCCCTACTCAAGCATCGGGATGGTGGTCTTATTCTAGTCTCTAACCTCATCAAACATCAGAGTGGTGGCCAGACTCTAGGCTCCATCCTTGTCAAACATTGGATGTCTTCTTGACTCTGCAATCTGCCAGGCATCTGAGAAAATGGGTGTTGACACTCTTCCTGAACAAAGGGGTGGAAGGCCCACCTTCTCCAAGTGCCAGGGCATATTCACCCTTTCCACACACACAGGGATGTGTCCTCTCTCTTGGCCCAAGAAGATGTCTTTGGTCCAGACCTCAGCTTCCATGGTCCTGCTTTTGCCTTTGAAATCATTTTTCCTTCAATATGTCACTTTTCTGTCCCTTTTGAGGCTGCCAGTGGTTTCATTCATACAGCTTTTGTAAAAAACAAAAACAAGCAAACAAACAAAAAAACAAAAAAATGCTTGTTGGTTTCTCATGTAGTACATAAGGGTCCAAACCATCAGACAAAAGAACTTTCCAAAAATCATTTCTGAATAACTGCTTTTCCAATCCTGCCTTGCACTGCAATGGTTGACAGGATCCATGTTCAGGTAGGCCTTCAATGGAGGACTATTTTCTATAGACTTACTTTCCTGAAGCTCAGAATTTTCCAAACCATTAATTTCTGTTTTATTTATGTCCAAGATTTGAGTTCTCAGTTTATTCCTTTCCTCTCACATTTTACTATAAGGTGCAAGGAGAAACCAGGCTGCACCTTCCAAATTTAATTTGAAAATCTCCTCAGCTAAATATACAAGCTCATCAGTTTCAACTTCTTTTTTCCATCCAAACACAAGACTCAATTTTGCCACTCTAAAACAAAGGTTTCCATTCTTCCAGTTGGCAATGACACATTCATCATTTCCCTCTAAAGCCTCATTGGAAGTACCTTTAGTGTCCATATTTCTACCAGTAGTTTCTTCAAAGCAATCTAGGCTTGTTCTTTCAAACATCTCACAAATCTTCCAGCCTCTACCCATTACCCCATTATAAAGTCATTTCTACATTTTTGATATTCACAACAGCAGCACCCCACTCTTCTGGTACCAAAATCTGTTTTTGTTTGCAAAACTACTTAGAGCAGATACCATGAAATGGGTTGGCATTAAATAATGGGAATTTACTAGCTTATAGTTGATGCTTTCTTCCTAAAGGCCATCTGCTGGTGATCCTTGCTCCCCTGTCACATAGCAAGGCACAAGGCAGCATCTGCTGTACTCTCCCTTCTCTTCTGAGTTTCATTGATTTCAGCTTCTTGCTTACATGGTTTTCTCTCTCTTTGTCTGAATTTCATTCTTTTTTAAAGGACTCAGTAAGAGGATTAAGACCCAACCTGGGCCACACCTTAACTGAAGTAACCTCATCAAAAGGACCTACTTACAGTACATTTACACCCACAAGATTAGCTTTAAGAACATGCATTTCTAGGTAGATATAGTTCCAAAACATCACACAAGGTTCACTATGAAAAATCCAATAATATTTGTATTCTATTTTAGTTATACATATTCTATTTCAGTTAATCTTCATGACAACCCTTACAGATACACACAATAGATGCTACAATGCTTGACTTCCATATGGGATCCCAATGATCAGTAACCCAAAATCTCATTTGATATATAAGAGCCTAAAGACTAAGCATTCTTAATCCTGGACAAATATTCTTTCGAATACATTATCAATTAGGACTCACAACAAATGAAATGTCTGCTAACTTAGAATATGCACCTGGCAGAGATTCTTAACTTTTGCATTAAAGGCCTATTTCAATATAATATTATGAATGCATAATTCTTGGCATGCTTATTTATTGCTCAGTTAGAATATTGGAATGGGGTCCAAATCATTCTTAGACAAAGGATTATATTTCTGATTTTGTAGGTAGTGGTGCTATCAAATGACTATGAGATTTT
The DNA here is from genome assembly GCA_004027955.1 of Chaetophractus vellerosus. Taxonomy (NCBI): domain Eukaryota; kingdom Metazoa; phylum Chordata; class Mammalia; order Cingulata; family Chlamyphoridae; genus Chaetophractus; species Chaetophractus vellerosus. Next base: position 9,563 of record PVKH010036798.1, on the reverse strand, counting down.
TCCCTAATAAAAACAAAACAAAACAAAATATTTCTTTCTCAGTTTCTCACTGTTTCATTCATCGCTTTGAAGAGAATTCAAAAGAAAAGATAAATATTCACCATTGTTTGACTCAGGCATGTATTTTCTCCATTTTGTTTGAAAAAAGACACAAAGCATCTCCTGACTTAAAATTCGAGTAGATTTCTTGTTGATTAAAGACTTTTTTCCTTGGTCCAACCTCTTCATGCACTTTTAAAATAATTTCCTGGCCTCTGGTATTTCACTGAAGTCTTCATAGCATTTGAGGTTATTGGTGATTTTTACAGCATGTATTTCTGATGAAAACTTATAATAACATATTTTAATAATTGAACAGTTACAAAATATATATTTTAAGGAACACATTGGTAACATATTCAACAAAATAAACAGATTTCAATGAAACATGCAAATGGAAAATAAGGATGTTGTGGACAACTCATTTTACTTGACTTCAAACCATAATTTATTTGCTAACTGCGACTTGATAATCACCTGCTTGTTAATACTTCAAAGTTTCTCCATTAGTGAACAATTCCAAAATATAATCAATGGATTTATTAGAGTTTTTGTATAATCTTCACCATATACCTACTGGAATAAAATATGCAATATCTTTTGAATTACAAAATTTATATACTCTTTCTTCAATATAAAAATAATCTAAACTAGAAGATTCAAATCTGTGCTTAAAATAATAATTTAGCTTATTTTTTGACACAAGAAATAGATTTTCATAATAAATTTTATCAGGTGTGCTTTTCAGTCATCAAAATGATTATATGATAAATTGTATTATCTGTTGAATGTCATTCTTCACATAGTCCCACACATAATGGAAGATATTAGTATCTTTATTTTTGCTTCACATACTAGTTATCTTCTACTATTATATCTAGTCCCCCAATTATTTTGAGTATTTAAACCTCTTCTTGTTATGAAAATGCCAGTGGAATTGCATGTGATGGTTAAGCTAATGTGTCAACTTGGTCAGGTAATGGTATCCAGTTGCTTGGTCAAGCAAGCACTGGGCTAATTGTAATATAAGGGCATTTCATGGACTTTGGCCATCAGTGAGTTGATTGCATATATGGTTGATTACACCCTCAATCAGCTAAGGATAATGCCATCAGCAATGAGTGAGGTCTCATCCAATCAGTTGAAGGCCTTAAAAGGAGAAGTGATTTCAACATTGAGAGTGAAAATAACCATCTCTACTTCAGACAGCCAGCGACTCCTGGGGAACTCATAGAGGACCTTTATTGGAGTCCCTGGCTTACAGTCCACCCTTTGGAATTTGGACTTGTACATCCCCACAGTCACATGAAACAGTTTTCTAAAATCTCATACTATTTACAGATACCTCCTGTGGTTCTGTTCCCTAAAGAACCCTGATTAATACACTGAACAATAATTTCACTGATCTCTTACACTTGATGAGATTTGGGGGAAGGTGGTTCTGCATTTGAAATGATATGTGTGAGTGTGCTTGTTGAAGAGATAAATATTATTTCCCACAAGTTACTTGCAAAGTCTATATCATATAGTTACATAAAAATAGTACATATTAGATACTTTCCCCATCTCTGTAGCTACTACTTTATTTCTCTTTCAGAGAATGTTTTAAAATAAATTTCTCTGTTTTGATAATTTTCTTTCTATCCTTTGGACCTGAGAACTGTACTTTCTTAACATTCTGTTAAAACTGCATTAAGGAGGATTTTCAGTGGTCCCTCCTGATTTCCACTTTATGGTATTGAATATGTTTCAAACTTCTTGACTTTATCTAAATTATAATATAATATTCTTCCATTTTATCTTTACTCATTAATTCTCAAAGCTTCTATCAGCAACCAGAGATGACAAGCTCTCTTGATTATTTTGAATATCTGATGGTAATATGTACAAAGAACCCAGAACTATATCTGGCACTTTCTATTAATCTATAAGTATATGTTTTATTGAACTTAAATGAAATTAAAGGTTTTGGACTTTATTTTTAATTTTTTTCTAAAAGTGAGTTTTGTAATAATAACTTCAATGGTTTCTTCTATCTAGAATTCTATGAGTAGATGTTACTAATATCCTCTTTTTCATATTTCTGCTGCTAACAAAAAAATAACAAAACCCTATTTCTTCCTTACTATATCACTGGTTACTCCAATTGTCTCAATTTCCAGAAAAATTCATTTGATTGGCTCAAAATTTTTAATTGTTTCATCCTTTATCAACCAGAAAATTCAATGACCTCTTAATCTGGCATTCTACCTTCCTGATATTATCACCCTTTTCAGTTTTTCTCTGAAGCAATTGATTGCACCACCCAATGATTATATAATCTTTAACAACTGAAATACTCTAAGGTTCAGTTTTGTTTTTTTTTTTTTATAAAATGATGAACACAAGAGTAACCTTTAGACAGGCCTGAAATATGGGCCAACTGAGAAATGATTTTGAAAATTGATTTTCCCTTCACTATGTGTCTAAACAAAAATTCAGCTTTTTTGCCAACAAGTAGTTGAGACAAGCATTGTATTCATACCCTCTGGAGCAGTAGAGCATAGTGGTGCAATGATAGAAATAACTGCTGTGAAAATGGCAAAAAGAGTTTTGTAGATATGTGTGGGAAGGATCATTCAAAGTTGTAGATCCCTCTGAGGTTCTATAGGAACACGGAGAGTCATACCCCTGTATAGGAGCACTATGTTTCTCCTTTATCCTCCTCCCTCACTTCCTTCTTCTTCTGTTCCTCCTCCCTCTTCTCTTTCTCTTATCATTCTTATTTATAACTATCTGTGCTGCCTTTTATGTTTTAATTTTCACTTATTTTCACCTTTACCTCACACCCATCCCCTTTTGCCAGTTATGCAAAATCCCAAATGGCTGTTTTAACATTTGGTTCAAATTTTACAGTTGAGTCATTAGGATATAGCCATGGTGGCAGAAAAACTTGAAATATTCTAACAGAAATTTGAAACGGGTAACACCAGATTGAGAATATAACTAATAAGGGAAATTCCTTTGAAACTGTGGGTCCTGATGAACAGGACAGAGACAAATCAGGGGACAAGTTGGCAATAGAGGTTCTAAGAATCAACTTGAACTCTTGTCATAATAACAGTCATTAATTTATGAGGCAGAAAGCAGTAAAGGAATATGAGATAAGACTTATAGATGTAAAAATTGGTGATACTAGAATTGAGAAATGCATTATATTATTTTTCCAATACATCTTTAGGAATGGGAAGGAAAACAGGACCATCAAAATATTGTTGAGAGAGAAAGAGGGATTGAAGAATTGTTCAGAACTTGGACTCTTGGCCTCTGCAGATCTGCTCTGAAGAAGAAATATGGGGTAAAGAAATATTTTAGAGCAGACGTTCATAACCTTTTTTTGTTCCATGAACCCTTTTGCCAGTCAGATGAAAGCCACAGACCCCCTACTAAGTCCACACTGTACTGTTTATAATTTAATAAATATACCACAAGAATAATGTTTTCTTAAATTTTCAATTCAAGCTCACGGACCACCTGAACTATTTCCGTGGACCCCCAAGGAGTCTGTGGACCCCTTGTTAAGAGCCCCTGTTTACGAGGTTTCCTGTCCTGATAAACATACTTCCTTAGTAAAATGTAAAATATGTTACAGGGGTTGTTAAATTGACAATATTAATCAGAGGATAAAATATAAATGAGGAAAATATCAATTATGAATCAATATCAGTATCTCTGACACTTGGAGCATCAGATAAAGGCAGACTAGGAAAATCTTGTTGGTATAGGCTGCAGTGAGAGGACTGATCCCCCATTAGTATTCTGCACATTCACAGTCTTGATCTAACAATTGTTTAAAAAAAATAAATAAGTTGATATAATAGAGGTCTCAAAAATCCTGGAAAACCATGTACCATTCCCCAGTTACCAGAAAATATTGGGAATCAAAAAGATTGGAAGAAAAGAGAATGGGTTTTGTTCAAGAATTATGAGATTGATGTGAAGGCCCTAGATTATCAGCTGAACTTCACCAACAGAGAGACATGGAGTAAGGTTTCCTTTGCTGGGAAGATCAGGAATACTTTATATAAGTGATGGTAAAATGGCCTTGGAATATGACAAAATAGAACTTACAAGTTGTACTGTTTGCCTCCTTGAATGAAGATGCTAATTAAACAGTAAAAATGAGAAAGTCTAGAATTGTGCCTATGCCAAGGTTGAAGCAGCTAAATTAATTTTGATTATTTGGGATGGAAGGAAGAGTTTATGCTGAGTAATTTATTGTGCATTTTCCCACCAGATCAAAGCAAAAATCACAAGGCATATACTGTCTGTTATTTTGTCAAAACTCTATCTCATACTTTTAAAGCACATTGGAACTTATTTAGAAATCATCAAGTACAGCATGCTATATTTCTTCTTTGTGGTGATCATGAATTTACCACAGAAAGATAAATCAATCATGGCAAGATTTAGCCTAGTTATAAACTGCTATATTATTTGTGGTAATTTTACATAAGAATAAAATCCTCTGGAGTTAGGACCAAAATTTTGGAAATTATTTGTAAAAGTATAGAAAATAACAAGAGTAATTTAAATATCAATCAATGTGTTATAAAACTGAATCATGTGAAACTAATACTATGTGGTAATTTAAAGGAATATGAACTACTAAAATAGAAACCATTGAAATTTCTTTATTTGAGCTTTTTGGATAAAAGTTTTCTATTTGATTACATTTGCTAGACTATTTAATTGGGTTTCCATAGCAGAATAGATACAATCCTGAGTTATTGAATATTTGTTTTTGATCTAAAGAACTTTAAATACTGGGTGTGTAACACCAAATCTGACTGGCATAAAAGATAAATAAGCACACTAGGGCCCAGGAAAACAGAGAATTTAAAAGTCAATACAAGAAGAGTGGCAAAATGGCATCAGTTTAAATGTGCAATCACCATCTCTCTTGTAAAAAACGGCTGAGTGAGGGCAAGATCTTATCCAAGTGAGCTTTTTTGGGAACCCACAGAGCAGAAGTCTCCGGGCATTGATCTGGAGACAGCTGGACAAAGAGATAAACTGCTTAAAGTAAAATCCTGCATTTCTTCCCAAAGAGGCTGGAAACTGTGGGGCAGCTAAGCCCCATTCCCAAGGCAAAACCACTGCAAGCCCGGAGCCCTGACTCCCACTGGCCACCCAGTGGGAGGGAGCTTTCTCCAAGAGTAGGAGGATTCTGGTGAAGGGTAGAGAAGGATTTCCTTTCTTTGGGTTTGGTTGCCTGGACTCCCTTTGAGCTTTGAGGAACATAGCGTCTGGCTTGAGGTGGCACCAGGAAAGGGGAGAGGCAAATCTGCTGAGGCAGCCTGACTTACTTAACTACCCTGGGAGAGAGAAACTTGGCATGGAAGAGGGTGGAGTCAAACAATTGACTAGTCCTGTGCTGAAAATTATCAAAATTTCAACTCCCATAAGGGAAGGGGGCAGTGGGAAGTGCTTAATAAGCTTCCAAGAGCCTATTTAGGGTCCCCTGGGAGGAGGGGGAAGAGGTTTGAGAGTCATTTTCCTGCAGTGAATTCAGTCACCAGGGTCTCATTTGAATTTCAAAAGGAACTCAACTGACCAGGAGAGGGATGGGGGATCTGCTCACACAGTCTGTTGCATCCTGCTGTCCTGGGGGAGAAAGCAATAAGAATAGAAAGGGGGCTGGGACAGAGAGTCTCCTAATCAGCAGGAATCTATCCAACTGCTGAGTCAAACCTACCCAGGGGAAAGTGACTGAATAGTTTTCTGAAGAGATAACTGACCCATGAGAAAGTTTAGCTCAGTGGAGGAGTTTCTGCCTTGAAGATACAAGGTCCCTAGTTTGGTTCCCAGCTCCTCTTAGAGTAGTGATCTGCTGGGATATCAAACATCCAGCTGATACTTTAGGACAGGGAAAATATCGGCTTCTCTTGGGCCCCTTATTTTTCCTAAAATAAGGTTACTCTTTAAAAAAATTTTTTTAACTTAGTTTACTCACTAAAACCCTCTACAAAACCTGAGAAGGCTGCAGGGTGATTGATTGATGAACACTGGCAGGCTGAGAACCTCCACAGGGGCCTAAGAGGGATGCTGTTCTTCCTTAGGTTTTGTTTGACTGCTTGCTTATACGTTTTTTTTTCCCTGTTTTTTTTTTTTTTTCTGTTCCCTTGTTTTTCTTTCCTCTTTCTTATCTCCCCCCACCAGTTTTGTTTTTTTTTTTTAAATTAGGAGCTGCTGGCTTGTTTCTTGTTTGCTGTGCTTCCTCTTCCTTGATTTCCCCTTTACTGTGTAAGCCGATTTTCTCTACCAATGCTATCTCTTTTCCTTCCTTCATCTTTCTATCTTCTGCTTTCTGTTGTTGGTCTTACACTCCATCTCTCTTTGTTTAGTCCTCAATTTTTCTGGTTTTTATTTTCATCTCAGCTATTCTGTTTTCTTTCTTTTATTTACTTTTTTCTTTTTGTCCTTTCTTTTCTTTTTCCCTCTCTACTCATCATTCTGGCCTTTTAATTCAATCTATATATTTTTTCTTTATTCAGTTTCCCATTTCATTGTAGGTACTCCAGTTTTTTATTCCTATTAATCTACACTGCTTACATGAGTTAAATATTCAATTTCTTAGGTCTTATACAGTCTCTTTTCTAACTGTTACTATTATTATTACTATTATCCTCATTCTATTCCTAACTCTTTTGCTTTCTCTGGCCATAATCTTTTTCCTACGAGGGAACATAGAAAACAGAAAGGAAATAGAACAAGAACAAAGTATCAAAGAGAAAATTTAACACACACACACAAACAGCAGTTAAATAAAACCTTTGAGTAGAGAGAAAAGCTAATCAAATGAATAAACCCATCAAGATGAACAGTTGACCAGACAGCAACAAAAAATTACAAACCATATTAAGAAACAGGAAGATATGGCCCAGTTGAATGAGCAAACTAAAAACCAGGAAGAGATGCAGAACATCAGACAACTAATCAAAGCTTTTCAAATAATATCATGGACCAACTTAATGAAGTGAAGGAAGAGATTAAGGATATTAAGAAGACACTGGTCAACCCTGAGAGATATAGCAGGGGGATGGATGTGGCTCAAATGGTTGGACATCTGTATCCCATATGGAGGGAACTGGGCTCAATCCCCAGGACTTCCTGGTAAAAATTTTAAAAAAAGAATAATATAGAAGGTGTGCGGGCCACCAGGCCCTGTACATGTGTGTGCTGTCAGGTTCTGCAAGCAGGTGAGCTCCCCAGGGCCCACACATGTAGGCATGCCATCAGACCCCATGAGGGGGTGAGCCTGAAGGCCCCACCAAGCCACAAAGCAAGATGATGATGTAACAGGAGAGTACACAAGGGAAAGCCAAGAGGAGACACACCAAAAAACCAGGAACTAAGGTAGCACAGGCAGTAGGATATCTCTCTCCCACATCAGAGGTCCTGAGGATTGATTCCCAGTGAGGACAGGAGGAGAAGGATGAGGAAAGAGGGCAGTAAATAGACACAGAAAATTGCCCAGAAAATGGACAAAAAGCAAACACATGGGAAGGGGGTAAAAATGGATAAAAATTAAAAAAATAAATGAATAAATATTTTTAAAAAAAGAAGACACTGGGAGAACAGACTGAAGAAATTGTAAACATACATAAAAAGATAAAGCATATGATGGTGATGAATGGCACAATCCAAAAAATCAAAAAGACACTGGAAATACATAACAGCAGATTTGAACAGGTAGAGGAAAGAATTAGTGATATGGAAGACTACCTATGAAATCAAACAGATAGTAGAACAGATAGATTAAAAAAATAGAGAAAATCCAGCGGGGACTTAGGGATTTGAATGACAACACAAAAAGCACAAACATATGCATTATAGGGATCCCAAAAGGAGAAGAGAAAAGAAAAGGAACAGAAGGAGTGTTGGAGAAAATAATGGCTGTAAACTTCCCAACCCTTTTGAGGGAGATGGATGTACTTGTCCATGAAGTTCAGTGCACCCCAAACAATATAAATCCCAACAGGCCTACTCCAAGACATATACTTGTCAAACTGTCCAATGCTCAAGACAAAGAGAAAATACTGAAACAGCAAGAGAAAAGAGAGCCACCATATACAAGAGAAGCCCAAAAAGATTAAGTGCTGATTTCTCATCTGTAACCATGAATGCAAGAAGGCAGTAGTATGACATAGTTAAGGGACTAAAGAAAAAAACTTTCAGCCAAGAATTCTCCATCCAGCAAAGCTGGCCTTCAGAAATGATGGAGAGTTCAAAATATTCACAGATAAACAGAAATTAAGAGAATATGACAGTAAGAAACCTACCCTTCAAGAAATACTAATGGGAGTCTTGTAAATTGAAAGGAAAAAAACAGGAGTGAGAGAGTTGGAGGGGAGTGTAAGAACAATTACAAAGACAAAAAGAAAAACAATATATGACATAAATAAAACCAAATAAAATATGGCTAATGTAAGTATTACTTGAGAGTAATAACACTGATTGATAATGGTTTAAGCTCACCAGGCAAGAGACACAGATTGGCAGAATGGATAAGGAAATACGACCCATCTATAAGCTGTCTATAGGAAACCCACCTTAGACTCAGGGATGCAAGGAGGCTGAAAGTGAATGGCTGCAAAACAATCTTACAAACAAACAATAACCAAAAATGAGTAGGAGTAGCTATACTAATATACTTGAAATGCAAAACAATTGTAAGAGCCAAAGATGGACACTATATATTAGTAAAAAGGGTAATCTTTCAAGAAGATAGAAAAATCATAAACATTTATGCACCCAACCAGGGTGCCTCATAATACATGTGAAAACCACTGGTAAAATTAAGTGGAGAAATAGATGCCTTTACAATTATAGCAGGGGAATTTAATACACCATTATCACCATTAGACAGAACATCTCGACACAGAATCAGTAAAGAAACAAATACTCTGAATAATACATTAGAGAATCTGGACCTAATAGACATATACAGAACACTATACCCAAATACAGTGGAATAGACATTCCTCCAGAGTGCACACGGATCATTCTCCAAGATAGGTCACATGTTAGGACACAGAAAAATGCTCAATTAATTCAGAAAGATTGAAATTATAAAAAGTAATTTATCTGACCACAAGGGAATGAAGCTGGAAATCAGTAAGGGCCAGAGAACCATATTAGGGACAAAGATATGTAAGTTAAACAACACTCTCTTAGACAAACAGTGGGTCAAGGAGGAAATTACAAAAGAAATCATTAACTATCTTGAAACTAATGAAAATAACAACAAAACATATCAAAACCTATGGGAAGCAATAAAGCTGTACTGAGAGGGAAATTCATAGCCATAAATGCATATATCAAAAAAGAAGAAAAAGCTAAAATGGAAGACCTAATTGCACACCTGGAGGAATTAGAAAAACAACAACCTAACCCTAAAGGAAGTAGAAAGAAGGAAATAACAAAGATTAGAGAAGAACTAAATGAAATAGAAAATAAGAAAGCACTAGAAAAAAATAAAC
>PVKH010036797.1:0-11544 GCA_004027955.1 Chaetophractus vellerosus | reverse complement strand
TCCTTGCCCCCACAAAGCTTATATTCTTTGGGGAAGAGAAATGATAAATGAACTACAATAGAGGATTATTTTGTAACATAATAGATAGTGATAAACTACAGGGAAAAAAGAAAAGGTGGGAAAATGGAGGGAAGCACTGGGCTGGTGTGTCAGTATGGAGAGATGCCAATTTTAAATTGGTCAAGATAGAGCACACTTGAGAAACAGTTGAGGAATACCTCAGACTGGGGATATCTGAGGAGAGCCCTTCAGGCAGAGGGAACAGTAGGAGCATGGCTGGAGTGTTCTAGGAGGATACTGGGTAGAACCTGGGGACAGGAAACTTAAAGAGATAAGGTCAGAGAGGTCGGGGAGCAGGTCGTCTGTGGTCTGCTGAAGCTTTCATGTTGGGTGCCAAGAGAGTCACTGGACAGGGTCTGACTTAAACTTTAACAGGTTCCCTTTGACTGCTTTATGGCAAATGGCTATAGACGGGTATAGAGAGGTGTAGAGGTAAAAGGAAAGTGTCTAGAGAGGAAGCTGTTACAATTAAGTCAGGTGAGACCTAGAGGGAGAGTCGGTGAGAAGTGGTCCGATTTCAAATACATGCTTCAGATAGTGTCACAGGATTTCCTGATGTCTGGTGTGAGAGAAAGAGAAGAGTCTAAGGTCACTCCAAGTTTGTCCACCTAAGTAAGTGGAAGAAGGATGGAATTGCTGTGAATAAGATTGGGAAAGACAGCAGGAAGGGCAGGTTTGCAGAGGGAAACCCAGAGCGCTGCTTTGGACCTGTTCAGTTTGAGATTTCTGATAGAGCTTTCAGGGGAAGGTGTCCCACAGGCACTAGGGTGTATCCCTCAGGAGTTCCAGGGGGAGATCTGGGCTGGAGATGTAAATTTGACATTTGTTAGCAGATAAATGGTATTTAAAGCCACAAGACTAGAAGATCTGGCCCAGTGAGTGAGCATAGCTGGAGAGGAGGGGTCTGGGGACTGAACCCTTGGAAACTAAGAACGAGCATCCAGTGAAGCAGGGGGAAACAAGCAAGTACAATGGCCTGCAAGCAGGTGAAGAAAGAGCTTCCAAGGTGAGGGGGCTTCAAGATGCTGCTGGTGAGCCAGGAAGGCAAGAACTGAAAACTGACCACCAGCCAAAGCACTGTGGAGGTCACTGTGGAGGCTGCAAGAGCAGCTGATATCCAGCAGATATTTGCTAATTGAATAAAAATATAAAAGAAAGTTAAAATGGCAAAATTATTCTTTTATTTCAATTTCCTTTAATATCATGATACCTTGATTCATTCGGCAATAATCCTAACAACGAAAAAAGAAGCCAAAGTAAAGATATGAATAAATCATAACACATACAGATAAACACTAGGAGGTTGGAACATGTTAAGGTCTCCTCGAAAACCATTCCAAGCATCACAGTTTACACAAGATAAAACAGGCAGCAGATTCCAATTTCTCTGTGTAGAGAAAACATAACATTAAGGCCAAAGATTGGCTCTCAAAAGGGGCTGGGGGCCTCACAGCCCAGGAAGATATCATGTTGCCAGAATCCTCTGCTGAAAAATAAACTTAAGGTCGGAGGCCCACTACAAACATTTCTATGCCACATACAATCTCTTCCTGAACCAGGTTTTTTTTTTTTTTAAAGAAAATTAAAACAGTAATTCAGATAGTTAAATGCCAGAAAAAATGCTTTTACTCCAAATCACCCAGATGACCAAGGCAAAGGCTATTTCTGTTTGAGCCATCAGCATTAATGCCTGCACTTTCCTCTTCCCTTTGAATCAAGGCACTTTCTTGTTTAGAGACAAGACTTCTCTCTATATCATGTTACCCAAACGTGAAAAACTGAATCCTCACCGTAGGACTGGTTAAAGCTTTAAGGACAAAGAGTTCATGAAGCAGGGCCTTGTTCTTGCACAATTCTCTAAATGCATCTCACATTCCAGTATGGAAAACGTATGCATAAGTTTTACCTCCTAAGCTATAAAGCAGCCCTGGTTCAGGCTTGGTCCCACATCCTCCTCCTCTTGAAGCTTTCCTATCTCAGGGTGTGTGGACAGCTGGCCGCCTCTGCTGGCATGAGGGTAGGGGAGTTCAAGCTGGAATCACTTTGTATAATCAATTATTTCACATGGGAGCAATAAAGAAAATGTTCCCAGCCCTTCTGTCCTGCCTCCCGCCATCCGGCATCATGCCGTTCTGTACCTCCTTGCTTCCGCTTCTGCTGTTCCTGCTGCCTGGAGTGGGTTCCACCTCATCTACCTGGCAAACACCAAGCAATCCTCAACCTCCTATTCAAATAATTCCCCCTCTGTAAGGCTTTTCCTGTCCTACACAATCCACTACCTCCACCCAGCAACCCCAAGTTTCCCATTCATCTGCACCTGGCCCATGTTCCTCCTTTTAGATGTATAACATTGCACGGTTATATACTGTAGTGAGTTGAGTCCACGTCTAACTGCCATTGTAGACTGTGAGCTTCCAGAGGGCAGGACGACCTACTTCACCTTTCTACCCTGGAACCTAGAGCTGTGCTTTGTACATACTAGACACCTAATAAATGGTTATTGAACTGAACTGAGTTGAATGGAGACATTTAGGTAAGAAACTACTTAAGAGTTAAGGGGCATTCCTGATTTAGCAAGTCAAATTCTTTGGGGTATAAGACATCTAAATTAAAGTAATAAACTAGCACACAGTCTCAAAAGGAGATTGCCACGTGGAAGACTTACTTACCGGTACCCATGTTAAACGGTGGCCAGCCAGGAAGAAGTCTTCTACTGTCCCACGACTGCTTGTCACCACAGCCTAAAAAAAAGGAACACAATGTACATGGCTTCAAGAAACCACAAACTGCTCCAAAGACCCAGGGTTCTCATATAGATGATGTTCATTTATAGGAAAACAGCTAGAGCAGAGATCTCAAAATCTTTTCTATCCTTCTTTCTTTTTAGTAATAGAGCCGCTATCCCTTGAGTTAGAGGAGGGTTCATGGCTCCCTACCTGGAGGATATGGTCTCCTCCAGCCACGAGAATGACCATTTCTCTACACCCTTTGGAAAATAATATTGCTTTATTTTTTCCCAAACAGTTAACCAGGGACTTTGTCCCTGGAAGAATCTGGGAGTGAAGTGGTTCAGTGAATGGATGGACTAATCAGGAATGGCAACATCGGCACATGCACGTGCCTTCCAGTCACAATCCTGTTACTCTGGTGCCCTTCCAATGAAGTCCTCTTTACTCAGGGTCCCCAACTCTGATTCCAAGAACCCTGTTGTGATCAAAAGACAATACTGGGACCAACATGGCAGTGTAAGATGCTCCAAGGTGCCACCCCCACCCCAAAGAATCTCTGAATAACTATGAAAAACTTCAGACCCATCCTCTTCAGAATTCTGGAAAAGAGTTAAAGGGGGGCAGTAACCGAGTGAGTGCTGAATCAAGAACACTCAGCTTTGAAAAACGGTAGCATTGGGAAGATGGCGGAGAAGGGGGCTCCAGGACTCAGTCCTTCCACCAGAAAAACTATTAAACAGGCAGAAACTATCTAAAACAACTATTTTGAAACTCAAGTAGCCAGAAGAGAACTATACAGGATCCAGGGAAGAGCAGAAGGAAGAAGCTGATAAAATATGGTAAAGATGAGTAAATTGCTCTGAGCAGCAGCTACTGACATCCATCCCCTCTCCTGCAGCAAGCTGCCATGGGTCCAGACCCTGGCTAGCTTGGTGGTGACAGAAAGGGACATAAAAATCCTTTTCCCTTGGAGGCCGGCTGTAGCCCAATTGGTAGGGTGCCGGTTTACTACATGGGAGGCCCCAGGTTCGGTTCCCGGGGCCTCCTTGAGTGGGCAGACCGCCTTGAGAAGGCAAGCCGCTGCAGGCAGGGCAAGCCGCTGCGGGCAGGGCAAGCCCCCGTGAGTAGGGCAAGCCCCCACGAGCAGGCAGACCGCCGCACGGTAAGCTGACCTGGCGGGTCACTGCAGCGGGGGGAGACAAGCAGACACAGAAGAACGCAAAAATGAACACAGCAAGAACAAGCAGAAAGGGCGGGATATATAATAAAAAAAAAATCCTTTTCCCCAAGACCCGGATGGGTGCAGCCAATCACTAACTACGGCTTTTGATTAGCAACTTCAGATCACTGAGGGCCCAGCTCTGAGGATGGTCATTGTTTCAACCTGCTCTGTACAAAGGCACCAACAGCCAATGTTTCAATCTGCCCCAGACAAAGACCACAGCAGAGAGGACTTAAAGATGCTACATTTCCCCAGAGCTGTGGGGAACAGTTAGCTGAAGGGCTGCATTTGCTGGGCAGGCCAAGAAAGGTCAGCTATGGGGAGCTGTGGAAGAATTAATTGGTGCCCTTTCTGTTCCCCTCCCCGGGGCACTTTGGAGCCAGTCTACACCTCCTTTGTGGGTCTCTGGACCTGTTTTGGCCAGGAAAGAGTGCTTTGGGAAAGTCTTCTCCAATGTGCCCCTCCTCTCAGAATCTGCCCTCCAGACAAAAGCAGCTTGAGATAACAAAAAGAGTGTAAGAAACTATAGAGGTGGACACTCTGGGTCAAAGGCTTGCTGGCTTCAAATACCTGGGAGAGGGAGGTCTGTTTTCTGGGAAACAGAGGGGACAACCAAACTCCTGTAAAAAGAGAAACTCCTGATAGGAAGGCTGAAGCTCAAGAAAATCTCTGTGTCATCACCAGCTGCCTACAAAATAAAAAAAACAGACATCTCAGGGATTAAACCCCAGAATTAACATTAAAATATACAGTGTACAACAAAAGAATACAAGATAAACAAAGAAACAGGAAATGGTGGCCCATCCAAAGGAAAAGTATAAAAATCCAGAAAATTACCAAAGAAAAAAATCAGAAAGTGGACATACCAAACTAACTCTTAAAAAATGATCTTCAAAAAGCTCAAGAAGATGAAGGAAAATACAGAGCAAGAACTAAAGGATATCAGGAAAACAATGAATGAGCAATAAGAAAATCTTAGTAAAGAGAGATAAACTTAAAAAATGAATCAAACAGAACTACTGGAGTTGAAGATCACAATAACTGAAATGAAAAATGCTCAGGAGAGTTTCAAGAGCAGATTGGAGGTGGCAGAAGAAAAATTAGTGAACTCAATTTGAAATGAGTCAGTCTGAGAAGAAAGAAAAAAGAATTACGGAAAGTAAAAATAACCCACGACACTTCTGGGACATCATCAAGCATACCAATATATGCATTACGGGAAACACAGAAGGAAAAGAAAGAGAAAGGGGCAGAAGGAATATTCAAACAAACAATGACAGAGAACTTCCCAAACTTAGCAACAGACGTGAATATGCACATCCAAGTAGCCCAGAGAATACCAAACAGGATAAACATGAAGAAAAATTCACCCCATCATATATTGATCACAATAGCGAATGCAAAGAACAAGGAGAAACTTCTGAAAGCCGCAAGAGAAGAGCAACGTATTATGTACAAGGGAGTCTCAATTAGATTGAATGCCAATTTCTAAACAGAAACTATGGAGGCAAGAAGGCAGTGGGTTGAAATTCTTAAAGTGCTAAAAGAAAACTGCCAACCAAGAATTTTATATCCAGTGAGACTCTTTCAAAAATGAGGGAGAGGTTAGGACATTCCCAGACAAACAAAAGCTGAGGGAGTTCATCACCAACTAGACCTGCCCTACAAGCAATGCTAAAGGGAGTTCTTCAGGCTGAAATGAAAGGACACTAGACAATGCTTCAAAGCAGCATAAAGAAATAAAGACTTGTAGTAAAGGGAACGATTTGGGTAATTACAAATGCCATTATTACCGCACTGTATTTTTCGGTATTTCACTTCTTACTTTCTACAGGTAGTAAAATGCAAATGCATAAGAAATAATGATAAATCTATGGTCTTGGACATACAATGTACAATTATGTAATTGGTAACAAGTGGGGACAGAGAGGTACAGGAAAAGTGTATGTATATGCTCTTGAAATTAAGTTAGTATCAAACCAAATATTTAGGATGTTAAATTTTAACCCCAATGGTAACCACAAGGAAAATAGATGAAAAATATACCCAAATAGAAAAGAGAAGGCACTCAATATAGTACAACACAAAAAATCAAATTAATATAAAAGTAGGCATTAACAGAAGAATTGAGGGACAAAAAAGGTATAAGACATACAAAGGCTAAGGACCAAAATGGCAGAAGAAAGTCCTGCATTATCAGTAGCGACTTTAAATGCAAATGGATTAAACTCTCAGTCAAAAGGCAAAGATTGGCAGAATAGATAAAGATGCATGACCCAATTATATGCTGTCTGCAAGAGAGGCACTTAAATCCAAGGATAAAAGTGGGTGAAAGTGAAAGGATGGGGAAAAATGTACCATGCAAACAGTAACCAAAAGAGAGCTGGGGTAGCTATACTAATATCAGATAAAATAGACTTTTTAATTTAATTTAATTTTTAAAGATTTATTTTATTTATTTATTCCACCCCCCCCCTTGTTGTTTTGTGCTTGCTGTCTGCTCTATGTTCTTCTGTGTCTGCTTGTCTTCTCTACAGGCGGCACCGGGAACCAATCCTGGGATCTCTGCTGCATCTCTTACCCTCTCTCTTATGTCTCTTTTTGTTGCGACCATGTGGACCAGCACTCTGAGTGGGCCAGCACTCCTGCACAGGACAGCACTCCTGCATGGGCCAGCACTCCACGTGGGCCAGCTCTCCACTCAGGCCAGCTTGCCACACAGGCCAGCTTGCTTTTTCACCAGGAGGCTCCAGGAATCGAACCCTGGACCTCCTATATGATAGACGGGAGCCCAATCACTTGAGCCACATCTATTTCCCCTAAAATAGACTTTAAGTAAAAATCAGTTACAAGGGACAAAGACAGTCATTAAATACTGATGAAGGGGACAATTCAACAAGAAGATGTAACAATTATAAATATATATATGCACCTAACAGTAGAGCCCCAAAATATATTAAGCGAATACCGACAGATTTAAAGGGAGAAATTGATGGTTCTACATTATTAGTAGGAGTCATTAATACGCCACTTTCAATAGTGGGTAGAACTTCTAGTCAGAAGATCAATAAGGAAATACAAGGCTTGAACGATATTCTAAACCAACTAGACTTAACATACATATATAGGAACACTTCCCGAACAACAACAGAATACACAATTTTCTCAAGTGTACATGGATCTTTCTCTAGGACAGACCATATGTTAGGTCACAAAACATGTCTCAATAAATTAAAAATATTGAAATCATACAATGTACATTCTCCAACTACAATGGAATGAAGCTAGAAATCAGTAACAGAAGAAGAAATGGAAAATTCAGAAATATGTGGAAATTAACGTACTCTTAAACAACCAATGGGTTAAAGAGGAAATCACAAGGGAAATTAGGAAACATCTTGAGGCAAATGAAAATAGAACATACCAAAACTTATGGGATGCAGTGAAGGCAGTGCTGAGAGGGAAATTTTACAGCTCTAAATGCTTTATTAAAAAAGAGGAAAGACTTCAAATCAGAAACCTTACCTCAACACTGGAAGAACTAGAAAAAGAACAAACTAAACCCAAGGTGAGCAGAAGGAAGGAAAAAACAAACATTATAAATGAATTAGAAAACAACAACAACAAAAACAAAAACAATGGAGAATCAACAAAACCAAAATCAATAAAATTGACAAACCTTTAGCTTAACCAACAAAGAAAAAAAGATACAGGATACAAATTTTAAAAATCAGAAATGAAAAGGGGGACATTACTACAGATCCTGCTGAAATAAAAAGAACTATACAAGAATATGATGAACAACTGTACATCAATAAGTCAGATAACCTAGATGAAATGTACAAATTCTTAGAAACTACCTACATTGACTCGAGAAGAAATAGGAGATTTCAACAAACCAAAGCGATTGAATCAGTAATCAAAAACCTGACAAAGAAAAGCCCAGGACTAGATGGCTTCAAAGGGAAATTCTATCGAGCATTCCAAGTAGATTTAACTCCAATACTTCCAAAAAATTTAAGGGGAGGGAACACTCCCTAATTCATTCTATGAAGTCAATGTCACCCTATTACCAAAGCCATATAAAGATACTACAAGAAAAGAATATTACAGACCAACATCTTTTATGAATATAGATGTAAAAATCCTCAGCAAAATGCTAGAAAATTGAATCCAAGAGCATATTAAAAGAATTATACACCATGGAATTTATCCCTGGTATGCAAGGTTGGTTCAACATAAGAAAATCAATTAATGTAATACACCACATTAACACAATAAAGGAAAGGAACACATGATCATCTCAATTGATGCAGAAAAGGCACTTGACAAAATCCAGTACCCCTTATTGATATAATTCAATTCAAATAAAAGTTCAGGGTAAAAAATATATAAGAAATTACCCCTAAAGGGCATTTAATATATATGGATTTCACAGTTATGTACTATCCATGTCTCCACATTTTACATACAGGCTGCTAATTCCCACAAGAACAACCACATCTGGGGCAGGGAGAAGTGAGGGCCATGAAAGATGAAAAGCCAAAGCCCAGGGTTCCCCTCACCTCCCTGTCCCATTGTCCCCAAACACTTTAAACACTAGGACTAGAGGGAAACTTCTTCAACATGAGAAAGGGCATCCATGAAAAGCCCACAGCTTACTGGTGAAAGAATGAAAGCTTTCCTCTAAGATCAGGAACAAGACAATGATGCCCACTGTCACCACTGTTATCCAGCACTGTACTGGAAGTCCCTGCCAGAACAATTAGGCAAAAGAAAGAACTAAAAGGCACCCAAATTGGAAAGGAAGGAGTAAAACTTTCCCTATTTGCAGATGATATGATCCTATATACAGAAAATCCTGAAAAATCTACCACAAGGCTCCTAGAGCTAAGAAATGAATTCAGCAAAGTGGTGGGGTACATGATCAACACCCCAAAGTCAGTAGTGATTCTATACAAAAGCAATAAACAATCAGTAGCCAGTGAATTCCATTCACAATAGCAACCAAAAGAATCAAATACCTAGGAATAAATCTAAGGATATAAAGGATATAAAGGACTTGTTATACAGAAAACTACATAGCACTGTTAAAAGAAATTAGAGAAGATCTAATTAATGGAAGGACATTCTGTGTTCATGGATTGGAAAACTAAATATTATTAAGATGTCAATATTACCCAAAGCAATTATAGATTCCATGAAATATCAATCAAAATTCCAACAACCATCTCTGCAGAAATGGAAAAGCTAATCATCAAATTTATATGGAAAGGTAAAGGGGCCCCAAATAGCTAAAGCCATCCTGAAAAAGAAGAATGAAGTTGGAGGACTCACATTTCCTGATCTTAAAACTTATTACAAAGCCATAGTAATCAAAACAGCATGGGGAAGCAGATGTGGCTCAAGTGATTGGGCTCCTGTCTATCATATAGGAGGTCCACAGTTCAATTCCCAGGGCCTCCTGGTGAAAAGCAAGCTGGCCTGTGTGGCAAGCTGGCCTGAGCGGAGAGCTGGCCCACGCAGGAGTGCTGGCCCACATGGAGAGCTGGCACAGCAAGATGACGCAACAAAAAGAGACAGAAGAGAGACATTAAGAGACACAGCAGACTAGGGAGCTGAGGTGGCGCAAGAGACTGAGTACCTCTCTCCACTCCAGAAGGTCCCAGGATTGGTTCCCTGTGCTGCCTAAAGAGAAGACAAGCAGACACAGAAGAACACACAGAGAGCAGATAGCAAGCACAAAACAATGGGCCGGGGGTGGGGGATAAATAAATAAATAAATAAATCTTTACCCCACTCCAAAATAAAATAAAAACAGCATGGTGGGGAGATGTAGCTCAAGTGGCTGAGCACCTGTATCCCATGTACGAGGTCCTGGGTTCAATCCCTGATATCTCCTAAAACAAACAAACAGCATGGTACTAGCACAAGGACAGGCACAGACCCATGGAATTGAATTGAGAGCTCAGAAATCAACCCTCACATTTATGGCCAATTACTTTTTTACAAGGTGGCAAAGACCACTCAATTTATGGCCAATTACTTTTTTACAAGGTGGCAAAGACCACTCAATTGGGAAAGAAGAGTCTCTTCAACACATGGTTCTGGGAAAACTGGATTCCCATTTGTAAAAGAAAGGAGAATCCCTACCTCACACCTTAAACAAAATTCAACTCAAAATGGATCAAAGACCTTAAATATAAGAGCCAGAACTATCAAACTGGAAGAAAATGTAGGGAAGCATCTTCAGTACTTTATGTTAAGCAATGGTTTCTTAGTCTTTACACCCAAAGCTTGTGTTCTGGCTCTTATATTTAAGGTCTTTTAAAGAAAAAACAGATAAATGGGACCTCATCAAAATTAAAAATATGTGCCTCAAAGGACTTTATCATGAAAGTGAAATTACAACCTACACAATGGGAGAAAACATTTGGAAAACACAGATCTGATAAAGGTTTAATATCCAGACTATATGAAGAAATCCTTCAACTTAACAAAAAAGAAAAAACAACCCAAATTAAAAGAATGGGCAAAAGGCTTGAATAGACATCTCTCCAAAGAAGATATACAAATGACAAGAAATCACATGAAAACATGCTCAACATCATTAGCCATCAGGGAAATGCAAATCAAAACCACAATGAGATACCATTTCACATCCATTAGAATGGTGGCCATTACAAAAATGGAAAATAACATGTGTTGGAGAGGATGTAGAGAAATGGGAACACTCATTCATTGCGGTGGCAATGTAAAATGTATAGCCACTGTGGAAGGCAGTTTGGTGCTTCCTCAGAAAGCTAAATATAAAACTACCATATGATCTGGCAATGCCACTTCTAGGTATATACCCAAAGGAATTGAAAGCAGGGACTTGAACAGTTATTGGCACACCTGTCTTCATAGCAGCATTGTTCACAATTGCCAAAAGGTGGGGTCCATCAACAGATGAATGGATAAACAAAATGTTGAATACACACACAATTGAATATTATTCAGCCGTGAAAAGGAATGAAGATCTGATACATGCGACAGCATGGATGAACCTTGAAGACATCATGTTGAGTGAAATAAGCCAGACACAAAATAACAAATATTGTATTATCTCACTGATATGAAACAATTAGAATAAGCAAATTCATAGAGTTAGATACTAGACTACAGTATTCTATCAGGGGCAGAGGTTGAGGTAGGGTATGGGGAGTTAATGCTAAATTGAATCAGTTTCTTTGGGGTGACAGAAAAGTTTTGGTAATGGATGGTGGTGATGGTAGCAAAACATTGTGAATGTAATTTACACCAGTGAATTATATATTTAGATGTGGCAAAAGGGAAAATTTCAGATTGTATATATGTTAGTAGAATGAAAATTAGAAAAAGTCATGGGCCTGTAAAACACAGTGAACTCTAATGTAAACTATGGACTAGAGTTAACAAAATAATTTTAATAATATTGTTTCATCGATTGTAACAAAGGTACCACACTAATAAAATTTTTAATAGGGGAAACTGTGTGTGTGTGTGTGTGTG
>PVKH010036796.1:0-11545 GCA_004027955.1 Chaetophractus vellerosus | reverse complement strand
ATAAACTAGGTTTTTATATCCAATTATATAGCTAAGCTTCAAGGAAATATCAGATGTGACACTACTACTCCAACTGAGAAGCCAGAACAAGAAATTAAAGTCTGTCAATAAGCAAGCTGAAATGAGGCAAATCAGAAAGGAATGGCTAACGAAACACACCTGGGTCATTTTCTTCTGTCCTATATGTCCAGCCAGGGAAGCTGCAAACTCCCTTTAAATAGTTCTTACATTTTAAGTGGATAGCTTAAAATATAGAAACTCTCTTAGAGAAGGGTTTGCAATTCAGTAAGACTCAATAAGGCATAGAATAGTCATAAATAGTTGCTAAGTGAATGAATGACTTAAGTAAGAATAGAAAAAATACTACATTCAGGGAAAGGAAGATATGTGTTTACAAAAACAGCTGAATCAGCCATTAAATACCTTATTCCTTAAAATTGGTTTCCCAGATACAATTCCTATGAAAATCCCAGCAAAGTGTCTGGTATTCATAGACAAACTTATTCTAAAATTTATATGGAAGGCACAGGCTCTATGAATAGCTAAAGTAATCCTGAAAATGAAGAATAAAGTGGGAGGAGTCACTCTACCCAATATTAAGCTTTACTATATAGCTACAGTCATTAGGACAGAGTAGTCGGGGCCGGCTGTATAGCCCAGTGGATAGGGCGCTGGCATACCACATGGGAGGCCCCGGGATCGGTTCCCGGGAACCATTCCTAGCGGGCAGACCGCCTTGAGAAGGGCAAGCCGCCATGGGTGGGCACAGCTGCCGTGGGCAGGGCAAAAAGCTGCCACGGACAGGGCAGGTCGCCCGCGAATGGAGCGCAGCCAGCCACCCGCGGACTGAAGTGGAGCCAGCTGTGAATGGAAGCAGAAGCCGCCCACAAGCGGGGCAAAGCTGCCTGCGCGGTGACTGGTCTGGGCGTGTCGCCGCAACAGGGGGAGACAAAGCAGACAGAGAGGAACACAAGAATGGACACATAGCAAGAGCAAGCAGAAAGGGGGATGGGAAATGTAATAAATAAAAAATAAATCTTTAAAAAAAAAAAAAGACAGAGTAGTATCAACAAAGAGATAAACACACAGATTAACAGGACAAAATAAAGAATCCAGAAATAGACTCACTTAAATATGGCCAGTTGATTTTTGACAGTTCAATAGAGGAAGGATAGCTTTTCAACAAATGGTGCTGGAAAAATTGGACATCTATAGGCAAAAAATGAACCTCAATTTCACATCTTATACAAAGTGGTAGAGAGTTCTTAGACTTGATTAAAAAAGTATGACCCATAACAGGAAAAACTGATAAACGTGACTTCGAAATTAAAAACTTTTGTTTTGCAAAAGACCCTGGGAAGAAGACGAAAAGCCAAGCTACAAATTGAGAAAAAATATTTCAAATCATATAGCTGACAAAGGACTACTGTCTCGAATATATAAAGAACTCTCAAAGCTCAACAGAAATAAAACAATCCACTTAGAAAATGGGCAAAAGACATGAAGAACCATTTAAAAGAAAGTAGACACTAGACACACATGAAAAAATTTCCTACATCACTAGCCTTTAGAGAAATGCAAGTTAAAACCACAATCATGTCATACTACATTTCTGTTAGAATGGCTAAAACAAAAAGCAGTGATAACACTGAATGATGGCAAGATGCAGAGAAACTGAATCTCTCACACATTGTTGACTGAAATGTAAAATGATATGTTCATAGCAGAGAGAAAAATGGACAATGTAAAATTGAAAAGAATTTATGTAAATTTGGCTCAGGCTAAAGTAGCTTTTTACTTTTAAATATGAATGGCAACTGTTACAATTTGATGTAATCATGAATTCTAAAAATCAATGTCGGGTCATGCTTGTAAACTGATTTCATCTGGGCATGATTGGGTTATGATTGAAGCATTGGCTGGGCCAAGTCAGTAGGGCATTGGGGCCTGCCCCTCGGTGGGTGTGGTCTCAAGTATAAAAGGCAAGGCAAAAGACAGAGGGAGCAGATTTGAGAAACAGCTCTGATGTTGGAAAGAATGCCCCAGGAGCAGAAAAGTAAGCCATTTGCCTGATAGTCTATAGCTGACCTTGTGGAGGAACCAGAAGAACTAAGCCGGGAGAGAAACGCAGCCCCAGGAAACCAAGAAGCCAGAAACCTGGCAAATGTCCGCAGCTGTCTTGCTCCAACACGTGGACTTTGGTGAGGGAAGAACCTTATGCTTTGTGGCCTGGTAACTGTAAGCTTCTACCCCAAATAAATACCCTTTAAAAAGACCAACCAATTCTTGGTATATTAGCAAAGCCAACCCTTTGTCTGACTAATACAGCAACAAAAGACTTACCAGATATTTGAGGAAAACCAATAGCATAAAAGATAAAACATCAAGACTTCTAGGAGTCTATATTTAGACTCAATTAAGAAGAGATAAAGGAAGGAAAATACAGAAAAGAACATAAGATATATAGGGAAGTGAGAGTTCTGATATGTATAATTGGAATGCCAGAAGGAAAGTAGAGAATATGTGAAGAAAGAAATGCCTGACAGGTATCTCAAACCAAAAGACATCATGTCTTGAATGAAAAAGTCCCATTAACACAGGATAAATATAGAGAAAACCAAACCAAGCCATATCATGTAACACCTGCTGAAAACTAAAGGAAAAGAGAAATTTTCATAAGCAGCCAGAGGAAAAAAAGATCGACTGCCCTTAAGGGGCAATAAGACTTAAAACTGACTTCTCAGGATAAAAACAATGAAGACTAGAAGATATTGGAATGGAATTTTTAAAGTTGTAAAAGGTTAAACACACAAACAAACTCTCAACCTAGAACTCTATATTTAGCGAAAATATCCTTCAAAGATGAAGAAGAAACAGATATTTCCCAAATAATTTGTGTTTATGTCAACGTTGTTGTTTGGAAGATTAGAGAAAATTTTACAACTTTGAGAAATCTGTAAAATTAAAAGCCTTGCATTGAATTCTGCCAACTGCCCTGTATTGATTTGCTACTCTAGCTATATTTCCCTTAATGTTTTAATTTTTGCTTTTTTCTACTTTTCCACTGTAAAAATATGTATCCTTTTAAACTTCAGAAAGCTTTTTTTTTTTTAAAAAAGGGAATAAATATACAACTGACCTGGGATTTGTTCATTTTCTGCTCTTCCTGGAAAAGGTAGAGCTGGGAGAGAAGGGAGAAAGAAGTTAGAAATCTGGCCTGCCTTGCAGCTACTGGATTCACCTGCCTACACACGAGATACTTACGTGTCCATGTGTGACTCCGATATATGTTGAGCTTAGACATGACACTTTTCACTGAGTGAATGTAAACATTTGTTTCTTATTGATTTATTACCAATTTAGGTTCTGTGACACAAAAATTAAAAACATGAGAGGATGAGTTTAACAACAGTAATCTAAAGGAGGAAACACTGGCTTTGTCAAAACTCTGTGGGAAAAAACTCAATCTATATTGTTTATCTATTTCCCTGCTAATACCATTAATCCCTTGAAGTCAGATGATTCAAGAAGCTTCTGAAAAAGAGATGGGTTTGTTTAAGGCAAGATAATGAAAAAAAAAAGTTTGTTCTAACTAGCTTACAATCTCTCAAAAGGATCTTTTAATAAGAAACTGACTCCAACCTAAGTGACAAAGTGTTAGGAGAGGCCCGGGTATCAGCAAATCTGACTTCTAAACTTCCTTGTACCAGGAACAAATTGCATGATTTGAACCAGTCACCTTCCTCAGACTCTTTTCCATCTGTTAAAACATAATCTAAAAAGGACTTTCCTGCACTACCATTCTGTGCCGCCATAAGGACAGGAGAGAGGAACTGTCAGCCTCTCTAGATGTCACTGTAGTATGGGACATTGTGTGACAGCAGCTCATCTTGGGAAGGGGTGAACTAAGAATGAGGGGCGTAGGAGTGTTTGGGGAGGGGTGATGACAGAATTTCCTAAAATGTGGCTGGTGTGTCTTTCATCCCCACCATGCCCTAACAAACTCTCTAAAAGAGGTGAGAATTCCTCTGCTGCCTGCCTAATGCCAACCCCTCTCAACTCCTGCTCACCTCTCTTCTTAAACTTGTCTCAGGCCTTCGACCGTCACAGCTTTCGATGGCTTCAGGACACTGTGTCATGATTATACATAACAAATAACAAATGAATACGTAATAAATAGATAAGCAAATGGTAACTTGGGATGTAGGAATGTCAGAGCCAGGAAAGGGCCTTGGTGGCCAGTTTGCATTTCGAAAATGAGAGAACTGAGGCACGGAGGGAGTCGTGACCAATCCAAGCTCCAGCTTCCCAGGAAGACCCTCCCGTATGGTATACGTAATAAACAAAATAGCAGCTCACAAAGCATAATGCTCAGTGCAGCCCCATGCAGCAAGGATTACTGTGGCCCCAACTTTCCACTCAAGGAAACCGAGCCCCTAGGCCGGCAGCTTGGCCCTGCAATTCACTTACAGCCGGCGCCTCCGCCCCCTACCTGCGGGCGCCGCGCCGCGCCGCGCCGCGCCACGCACGCGCCCCCGCCCCTCCCCGCAGGCCCACGCCTTACGCACGCGCACTCCTCCCCACGGCCTGACGGAATGCGCCGCTTGCTTAGCGAAGAGGCTGGACACGCGCGGATTCCGCGCCTTCGCATCCTTGCACCCGACACCGGCCCCCTCTCCGGCCAGAGACGCCCCTGCCCCGCCGGCCGGTCACCTCCGCCGGCGCCGTAGTCACTTACGGTCCCACGCAAGGTGCGCGGGGCTCTCCTCTACCGCCGGCTCTAGCCGCCTCCCGCCCACCCCCCCAAGGCGCGTGGCCCCCACCCCCGCCCTCGCCCACCCCGCCGGAGCTCACCTGCCGCTCCCACGCCCTGTGGGCCCGGAGGCCTGGATTGTCTCCCACGAGGGGCTGGAGGCCGGGGAGAGACCAGCCAGGAGGAGGAGGCGGGGATGCACATGCGCAGAGGGAGCACGGCCGCCGGCGGGGAGGGCGCGGCGGCGGGGGCCGAGGCGGACCTAGGCTCCGGGCGCGGGGGCCGGAGGGGCCTGGACTCTGGGAGCAGGCCTCAGGGACGTCACCTGCCCTCATGTAGAAGGAAGCCAGTAACATGGACGAGCTAATAGGGTTCGTGAGGGACAAAGGAGTAATAGTGTGAAACTCTCGGATCAGTGTCTGCTGTGTAAATTCTTGTTGATTTCTCAAGATTACATTTCCCAGGCTACACCATGCTAAGGCCTTTAGAAGTCAGCAGGAGAGTTTCTGCCTTGCTTGCTTCCTTGAGTCAGGATTATTTCAGTATCCAAGTGGTGGTGGATCAAACTATTGTGATTTTTAGAAATCAGGAGGAGAGGTGTGTACGAAATTCATTTATGAATGTGGAAGATGAGTTTTATAATAAATACTAGAAAGTAAATTTCCGTAAATAAATAAACATTTGGAACCAGGATTTTTTTTTTTTCTGCAATGAGGAAAAAAGCAAGGTAGCATTTCAATATTAATAAAAGAAAACTGTTCATATATAAGAAACTGTCGTATACCAGCCTTAAAGTAGGTGTTTCCTGGAACCAAGTATAATTGTACATCCTGATGTTTTTAGTACAATATGATTACATGGGCATATTTTATGACTAACTTTTCATTAAGTAATGTAAACTTTTTGGCAAATGTAATTTTTAACCTTTCACTTCTAAATAGTTTAAGATTTACAGTTTTAGATTTACAAAAGAATTGAAAAGATAGTAGAGTGGTGTACCCTTTACCCAGCTTCCTCTAATGTAAACGTTTTACTTGACCATGGCACATTTATGAACATCAAGAAAGCAATATGGGTACAATGCTACTATTAACTAAGCTACAGAAAGTTTATTTTATCAGTTTTTCCACAGATGTATTTTCACTGTTCCAGGATCCAATTCAGGAAACCACAGTGCATTTAATCATATCGCCTTAGTCCCTGCTAATCTCCTTGGTATTTCATGACTTTGAAATGTTTGAAGAATCGTGGTCAGGTATTTTGAAGAATTTCTCTCAGTTTGAGTTTGATATTTTCTCCTGATTAGACCTAGGTCATATATTTTGAGGGAAGAATACCACAGAGAGGATACCATAGTGTGGTATCAGATAATTTATCTGATAATTTGTTATCCTACAGGTTATGTTAATGTTAAGTATTTGGCTAAGTTTCTATTTGCTAAAGGTACTCAGGCAGATCCCATAAAATGGGTTGACTTTTAACAATGGGAATTTATTAGTTAACAAGCTTAACAGTTGTGAGGATGAGAAAAATGTCCAAAACCAGGCATCATCAAGATGATGCTTTCTCTCCAAAGACTGGCTGTTGGCACTCCTGGACTCCTCTGTCACATGGCAAGGCACATGGGGGCATCTGCTGGTCTGTCTCTTCTTTTTTTAGTCATAGCTTTCAGCTTCTTGCTTCCAAGGCTTTCTCTTTCTTTGTCTGAATTTTGTTCTCTTTTAAAGGATGCCGGTAAAAGGAT
Source organism: Chaetophractus vellerosus (assembly GCA_004027955.1). NCBI lineage: Eukaryota > Metazoa > Chordata > Mammalia > Cingulata > Chlamyphoridae > Chaetophractus > Chaetophractus vellerosus. Next base: position 5,048 of record PVKH010036796.1, on the reverse strand, counting down.
TAAGACCCACACTTGGTCATGCCTTAACTGAAGTAATCTAATCAAAAGGTCCACTTTCGGTAGGTTTACACCCACAGGAATGGATTAGCTCTAAGAAATACTTTTCTAGGGTCCTTACAGCTTCAAACCATCACAAGTGGTATCTGCCAGGTTTCTCCATTGTATAGTTATTACTTTCCCTTTCCAGTCTATTCATTAGTAGTGGGTCACTAAGTCCAGCTCACACTATGAGGGAGAGAAAATAAGTTGCATTTCAAGTTTGTGGTCATATTTTAAAACTGCCCCATTTAATCATAAGTTTAGGGGGAGATTCTTTGAGAATATGCAAATGTCATTTCTGCTTGAGAGATTTGGGCACAAATTTTAGCTTTCATTGGTGGATCTTGCCATAACACAGTTGATCATGTGTGTTCTAATAGTATGTCGTGTTTCACTCATTCCTCCAGTTATTAAGTGGGATTCTACTGGAAGGGAAACTTTTCCTTTCCATTTATTCATTCAATCATTTATTTTTATCCCTGTAGACTCATGGATATTTACTGTGTTCTTGGTATTATAATCAAATACTGTTGTTACACTGTTCAAATTCTTACAGCTTTTATCTTTGAGAGCTACTACATCATTTTAACATAAACTTATTTTTTAAAGCACTTCCTTACTTCTGCCACCACAGGGTTGTGAGGCTCATCTTGCATTTTTCCTGTCCCAGTCCTAGAACTAGCCATTTTTTCAGAGTCCTGGTTCCTTTTATTGGAGAATGCTATTTAGAAATCAGGATCTAAGCTCCAAGTGTGCTCATTGCTACTGGGATGTCAAGCTTCCAGAATCTCTGAGCAGACCAAGCTACCAAATATATAGATGTTTACTAACCAATGTATACATGCATATATATATATTTCTGTATCTATATATGTATATGAATATTAAAATTACTATGATTCACACTGATATCTCTGACCCTAGCCCTTCATCTCACACCCTTGCTTAATTTTAACTTCTATATTTAACTTTTATAGTGAGAGACATGGTTGTCATTATCTGTGATTTATTTCCTTATTTGTTTAGTACTAGAAGACATCTAAGGTAGTTTCAGAATTGCTTAACCTTGTGAGAATTTGCCAATTAGGCTACAGTGCTTATGTACAGTTCTTTTTGTTTTCAGTCTTACAGTATCCAGTCAAAACATTGTTTTACAAAGTTACTTAAGTCAGCTCCCTTTTTCTCCACTTTCAGCTTATGTGAAACATACATTTGTAAAACAGAGTCACTTTAAACAGTCTGCATTCCATGTCCCACACCCTGATTGATTTTTTTTTTCTGCTTGTTCTTGCTGTGTTAATTTTTGTGTTCTTCTATGTCTGTCTGCTTGTCTCCCCCCGTTGCAGCGACCCGCCAAGTCAGCTCACCGAGCGGCGGCCTTGCCTGCTTGCGGGCGGCTTGTCCTGCCTGCGGGGGCTTGTCCTACCCGCGGCGGCTTTGCCCTGCCCGCAGCAGCTTTGCTCTGCCCGTGGCGGCTTGCCTTCTCAAGACGGTCTGCCTGCTCAAGGAGGCCCCAGGAACCAAACCCGGGGCCTCCCACGTGGTAAACTGGCGCTCTACCAATTGAGCTACAGCCAGCCCCTGATTGATTTTTAAAAATTTGCATAGAGTTAAATTCACACTTGTTGGGGTACAGTTCTCTGAGTTTTGATGAATGCATAGAATCCATGACCCTACTACCATCCACAACAGTTCCATCACCATAAAAATTCCCTTGAGTGGCCCACTATTACACAGCACCTCCTTTTTTCCACAATCCATGGCAACCACTGATCTCCTTTCTGTCCTATAATTTTACCCCTTTCAGAATGTCAAATAAATGGAATGAAATAACATGCAGCTTTGGGATTTGACTTCTTTCACATAACAAAATTAGTTTAAGGTCCATTCATATTGTTGTGTGAAGCATTAGTTCATTGCTTTTTACTGCCGAGAAGTATAATTTTCCATTTATAGAAGTTCAAAAGTTTGTTTATACGTTCAGCTTTAGAAGGATGGCTGAATTATTACCTGTTTTGGTAATTAAGAAAAAAGATTCTATAAACATTTGTATTACAGTTTTTATGTTGAAATAAGTTTTCAATTTTCTATGGTAAATACCTGGAAGTGGGATTGCTGGGTGGTATGGTAAGTATATGTTTAACTTTATAAGAAACTATAAAACGGTTTTCCAAAGTGTCTGTACTATTTTGAATTCCTACTAGCAAAGAATCAGAGCTCTGTTGGCCAATGTCCACAACAGCATTTGGTATTTTCAGGCTTGTTGTTGTTGTTTTATTTTGTCACTTTAATAGTGGTATGAAGTTCTCATAGTGGTTTTAATTTGCATTTCCCTAATGATTACTGATGTTGTAAATCTTTTCAAATGCTTATGAGACAGCCATATATCATCTTTACTGAAGCATATGTTCAGATATTTTACCCATTGTTTAATTGGATTATTTATTTTCTTGTGATTGAGTTTAAGAATTATTTACATACTCTGTATACAAGTATTTTGTCAAAAATGTGATCTGTGTATATTTTCTACCAGTATGAGTTGTATTTTCATTCTGTTAACAGTATCTTTCACAGAATAAAAGTTTTTAATTTTAATAAAGTCCAATTTATCAAATTTTCCTTTTATGAACTGTGATTTGGTGTCAATTTTTAAAAGAAACCTTCTTTGCTTAACTCAAAGTCACACAGATTTTATCCTATATGTTCATCTAGAAGTTTTAGAGTTTGAAGTTTATATGTATAGTTCATTTTGAAAGAATTTTTGCACAGGTGTGGGGTATAGGGTGGCATTCTCTCTCTCTCTCCCCCCCCCCTTCCTTCCTTCCTTTTGCATATTGATGTCAGATATTCCAGCACCATTTGTTGAAAAGATATCCTTCCTTTGCTGAAGTGGTTTACAACTTTGTCAAACCAAATGGCTATATTTGTTATATTTGTGCGTGGGTTTATTTCTGTGTTCTCTGTTTTGGCCCCATTGATCTATTGTTAATCCTTTCACCAACCCAACACTATCTTTATTACTATAGGTTTAGAGAGTCTTGAAATCAGGTAGTGTGAGACCATAAACTTTGTTTTTCTTGCTCAAAATTGTTATTCCAGATATTTTGCCTTTCTGTTTAAATTTTAGAATAAGTTTCTTGATAGGTATAGATATGCATGCTGGGATTTTTATTGGAATTACATTGAGTCTATAGATTAAATTGGAAAGAATTGATACCTCAGTAATATTTAGTGTTAATAATCAGCGAAAATTGTATATCTTTTCATCTATTTATGTCTTCTTTAATTTCTTTCATCAATGTTGGTAGTTTTCATCATACAGTCTTGTACATATTTGTTAAGTTTATAACTATTTCTTTTTTTTTACACTTTTGTAAGTTTTATACACACATAAAAGCACCAAAAAAGAAATATATATAAATTCAAATTTCAGTAGTTCATTATTGGTATATGAACAATGATTAATATTTGTGTAATGACTTTGAATCCTGCAATTTTAAAAAACTTTATTTTAAGCACTATTTTATTAACAGCTTTGTTGAGATAAAATTCACTACCATACAATTCACCAATGAAAAGTTTACAATTTATTGGTTTTCTAGTATATACATGACATGTGCAACCATCACCTCAGCCAATTTTAGACATTTTCATCACTTCAAAAAGAAACCCCATAGCCTTTAACTATCACTGCCCTTTCTCCCCAACTCCCTGACCCAAGCCCTAAGCAACTACTAATTCACTTTCTGTCTTTATAGATCTCCCTATATTGCACCTTCATATGAATCGGTTCATATGGTATGTTGTTCTTTGTAACAGACTTCTTTGATTTATCATAATGTTTGCAGGGTTCATACATGTTGTGTCATGTATCAGTACATCATGTCTTTTTATGGTGATAAAATTCCATTATGTGGATATACCACATTTTGTTTATCCATTCACTCATTGACAGGTCCTTGGGTTGTTTTTACTTTTTGGCTATTATAAATAAGGCTGCTATAAACATTCATGTACAAATCTCTGCTTAGACATATGTTTTCATTTCTCTTGGGTAGATACCTAGGGTGGAATTGCTGGGTTATACGGTAACTCTTGATTTAATCATTTGAGGAATTGCCTGTTTTCCAAACCTTCTGTACCATTTTACATTCCCATTAGCAGTGTATGAGTGTTCTGATTTGTCCACTTCTTAGCCAACATTAGTGTTTTTTGGAGTTTTTTATTCTAGTTATCCATTGGGATTGAAGTAGTATCTTATTGTGGTTTTCATTTTCATTTCCCTGATGACTAATGGTATATGCATCCTTTCATGTGCTTATCAGCCATTTGTATATCTGCTTTGGAGACATGTCTATTCAGATGCTTTGCCATTTTTAAAATTAGATTGTTTGTCTTTAAAAAGAGTTCTTTATATATATATTAGATACAATCCTTGTCATATATATGATTTGTAAAAATTTTCTCCCGTTCTCTGGATTGTCTTTTCACTTTATTGATGACAACTTTTTTTTAAAACAAATCAATTTTATTGATACATATTAATAAAGCATACAATTCATCCAAAGTGTACAATGATATTTAATATAATCACATAGTTGTGCATTCATCTCTTCATTCATTATTTGAGCATTTCTATTATTTCAATAATAATAATAATAAACAACAAACAAACAAGAAAATTCCTCACCTCTCAATCTCTCCATGTTTACCCTGCTGTACATAGTTCCTATTTCTGGCTATTCTTGCACAATTATTATTTATTTATTAAGCAGTTTTATTCAGATATGTTCACATACCATATGATTTATCTAAGGTATATAATCAATGGTTTTTAGTATAATCTCAATGTTGTACATTCATCATCTCAAAAATTTTAGAACAATTTCATTACTCCAAAAAGAAAGACTCCACATCCCTTAGCATTCCTTCCTCAGCCCTACATAACCACTAATCTAATTTCATCTTTATAAATTGATTTATATTTACATTTTGTATAAATGGAATCA
>PVKH010036795.1:0-11540 GCA_004027955.1 Chaetophractus vellerosus | reverse complement strand
ACATTCATTGCAATTGATAAATGCATCCTATGGCTTTGCCACTGAGCATGGGCTATTGTTCACATTGTATTCTACTCTCTCTCCTATGCAATTCTGCATTTTATGTGACAATATAACTGTTGTTGTAAAATCATTCAGAACAATCCCAAGTCATGATAAAGCTCCCATATTACAACTGTTTTTCCCTCTCCCTATCCCCAGAGCCTTCCAATGCTAGAATAATAATATGTCTAGAGTAGAATACCAGTAAGTCCCCTCTACTCCATAGTTCACTCTGCAGTCGTGAGACTTCTGGGATGTTGATGTCCACTCTGCCTTCAATTGAGAGAATATTTCAATACCACACAGCCAATGGATGGGACTCTCTTTCTTGCAGGTGTTCACCCTCTCATTTCCTTGGTATGATAGTTGTCAATCCTCACCTTCTTGTTAGATGTCTTGGTGAGTCCAATGAACTGGAGAGTAGGTGTTACAACTCTGTTGAATTTCCTGGCCTAGTTGGCACATGAGCAGTCCAAAGACTCCAGGCTCTTTGATGTACACCTACAAACACTAGCACCAAGAATAGATTTAAATAGAAGGGATAGATGAGCCATGTGTAGGAAGCCCTAATTGAGTCCAACTCTGCTACTCTTAGGAGGACAAACTCCAAAGTAGGGCCCACTAGCAAGGCTCCAAACTCTGGAGCTATCTGCCTTGACCATAGGACCTGGGTATCTCCAGAGCCCTCAGAACCCCATTATTTAGGGAAGTATCCACTTTGGCAGTCCAAGGGGTCCTGCTGAGATGTGCATAAGCATTACCTCTGGGATGACATCCTGGCTCACTTTGAAGTCTCTTAGCCATATAAACTCAGTTGTCTTTATGTTTTCCCCATTTTATTCAAGGTCTGTTTCCAATTGCATTGTCAGTTTGTGCTGGGTAGTAATCCCTTGGTGCAAGGGAGGCTCATCCCTGGGATCCTGTCCCTTGGTGGTGGAAAGGTAATGCATTTATATGCTGAGTTTGCTTATATAGAGGCCACATTAGAGCAACAAGGAAGCTCCCAGGAGGCAACTCTTAGGCACCCCATAGCAATAGGCTAAGTTTCAATTTCAAGAGCAAAGTCTCAAAAGCATAGTCATCCATATCAAGGGCCTATCAATGGATCATCCTCTTTTGCCAGTCATTGCCCCCACACATGGGGGACTATTGTTGCTACATTAGAGAATGTGGCAGAGCTCTTGAGAATGGGAATTCAATATTCTCTTGGTTACTGTGTGAGTCTTCTCTCAATGTGACAATACCCTGTGAACATTTGAACATATTTATATACCTTCTATGTATTTCCAGGTGAACTTCTTCCCATGCATCTCTCATCATTTTCACCCCAGTCCAATGATCCACCCCTGACCCATTGTAACCTTTCTGGGATCCAAAACTTCTTCAAAAATGAACCAATTAAAATAGCCAAATACAAGTAACAGGAAAAGGAAATAATAATAAGAATAATTATAAGAAATAAATAAGGTTTCTTAAAACTTATACTCAAAGTATAAACAACAACAACAAAAAAAATGAATAAATGGGACCTCCTCAAAATTCAACACTTTTGCACCTCCAAAGAAAAGGGTGAAAAGGCAGCTGACTCAATGGCAGAAAATATTTGGCAAACACATATATAATAAGTGTGTAATATCCATGATATATAAGAATATCATACAATTCAACAATAAAAGGCAAAGTATCCATTTATAAATGTGCAAAAGAGGGGCCAGCTCGATAGCCCAGTGGATAGGGCACCGGCGTACCACATGGGTGGCTCCAGGTTCGGTTCCTGGGGACCTCTCCTAGCGGGCAGACCACCTTGAGAATGGCAAGCCACCATGGGTGGGCCAGAGCCACCGTGGGCAAGGCAAAAAGCTGCCACAGACAGGGCAAAAGCCACCACAGACAGGGCAGGTCACCCGCAAATGGAGCGCAAGCCAGCCACCTGCGAATTGAAAGCCGGCCATGAATGGAAGCAGAAGCCTCCCACAAGTGGGGAAAGCCACGCCTGTGCAGTGACCAGTCTCAGCGCGTTGCCGCAGTGGGGGTGGGGGAGAAGGAGAGATATGTAATAAAATAAATAAATCTTTAAAAATAAATAAATAAATAAATAAATAAATAAATGTGCAAAAGACTTGAAAAGACAACTCTCTAAAGAAGAAATAGAAATGGTGAAGAAACACATGAAACAATGTTCTACCTCACTAGCAATTAGGGAAATGCAAATCAAAACTACAAGGAGACATGATTTCACACCTATTAGATTGGCTACTATTAAAAACAGAAAATTGTAAATGTTGGAGAGGATGTGGAGAGATTGGAACGTTTATCCACTTTTGTGTGCGTATTGAATGGTACAACCACTATGGAGGCTAATTTACTAAGAAAATTGAATATAGATTTTTCCATGGTACCTGGCAATGCAATTGATAGGTATACACCCAGAAAAACTGAGAGCAACGTCACAAATAGACATCTGTACATTGATATTCAGAGCAGCATTATTCACAATAGCCAAAAGTTAGAAACAACCCAGGTGTTCGTCAACTTATGAATGGTTAAACAATCTGGGAAGTATACAGACAATGGAATATTATGCAGCATTAAGAAGAAATGAAGTCATCAAATTTGACAATATAGATGAACCTGGAGGACATTATGTTGAGTGAAGCATGCCAGACACAAAAGGACAAATACTGCAATTTTAATATATTTTTAAAAATCCACAAAATTTTGTGGGCATTTCATATGTGGGTATATAACTTGGAAAGCTTTTTGTAAAACATCAGCGCTTCAAAATTAGAGTATGAACATTAGCAAAGTAACATATATAAGAGACAAAAAATATTTGCCTTATTGTATCAGCACTTTCTAAAAATTACAAACAATTAAATACAGGGAAATTTACATTGAGAATTGAATAATAAACCAGTGTGACAAAATTCAGAGCCAAGAATACCGTACATATATATATAAATGTATGCCATTTGTGGTATATATAAATCATGGTACTAGTTAAAACCATGCAATGAAAGGATAATATATTCATTGAATGTTTCAATTCAATTTACTATCAAGATGGAACATTTTAAAGAATAGGTCCTAATCACCAACTTCATGTAAGATTAATTTCATGTGAATTGAATATATAAATATACAGTGAGAAAAATGAGTGATGAAGCATAATGCAAAAACATTGGAGTTTTAGAATAACTGTTTAACCAAGACAGTTAAAGGTTATTTAAAGATATTGATGGTGGAGGGGACATCACCAACCCAGACTCTTCGGGATTTGGGGAAAAGGTATGGACTAGAGTGGACATGCTGGTGTCCTGTTATAGACTTGTTGTCATTCATGCAATGGAAGAAATTACAAAATTATGTGGAGCCAGTGGCCACTGGATGGTTTGGGGACAGGAAGAGGGAAGGGCAGTTGTGATACAGGGGCTTTTTTGGGACTTGGGAATGTCTTGGGTGATGTTGCAATGGAGGATATAGGTCATTTTATATCATCATGTATCATGCAGAACTGTGAGGGAGAGAGAGTGGTCTACAGTCTGAACTGTGGTCCATGCTTGGTGGCAAATCCCCAAAATGTGTTTATCTATTACAGGTGTTGTGCCACACTGATGAAGGATGTATATATGGGAGGTTGTGGGAGTTGTGGGAGGAGAAGCATATGGGAACTTCTAAAATTTCTGTATAACATTTATGTAAATTGATGTATCCTAAAAAAATAAAAATTAAAAAAATAAAAATAAAAACATATACTAATTAGCAAAATTAAAAAATTAAATTAATTAAATAAAATTTATAATTCAATTCCTCAGTCACACTAAAAAAATAAATAAAAAATAAAAAAGCTTTAGATTACTTAAATATCACATCAAAAACATGGGGAATTCCCATATACTCCACCCCTTCCCCTCCCACATTTTCCTCCATTAACGTCTTTCTTTAGTGTGGTAAATTTGTTACAATTGATGAACACATATTGAAGCATTGCTACTAACCATGGTTTATAGTTTCCATTATAGTTTACACTTTGCAGTGCACAAATTTTTTAGGTTTTGACAAAATGTATAATGTCTGTTATCCATCATTGCATTATCATGCAGAATGAATCCAATATCTCAAAAATGCCCCATGTTATACCTATTGTTCTCTCCCTCCCCTGAGAACCTCTGATGACCACTGTCTTTATACCAATGTTACAATTTCTTGCATTACTAGAATAATAATACATCTACTTTAGTCCATATTTGCATGCCCCCTTCAGTTTGTTTGTTCCTCTATCTTGAAGATTTTGGGATGGTGATGCCCATTCTATTTCCAATAGAAAGGGGGCTTAGATCTCATGGGCCAGATGGATGGAACTGTCTTGCTTGAAGTTGCATATACTCTCTCCTTCCTGGGATGGATGTTGTCTATCACTATCCTTTTATTTTTCTCCTGGGTGAGTCTGATGACCTAGAGAATATGTGTTGGCTGGAACTCTTCTGAGATTCAGGGCTTAACTGGCATATAAACAACTAGAAGATTTAGTCTCTGGGACACATATTTAATAAGTATAATGCTAATTATAGGTTCAAACAAATGAGCTAGAACCATGTGTAGGAAATTATAAATGATTATAACTCTGATACATTGTGGGAGATAGGTTATCATATATTTCAATGTAAGGCCCCTAATGGGGTGCTGATTTCCTGAGGTTGTCTGCCCTGCCTATAGTGTCTAGATGTCTCTAGAGCCCCCTGGAGCTCCCTTACTTGAGGCTTGCTTACTGCTGCAGACCGTGATATTCTTCAGAGTTGTGCATAAGTATAACCTCTGGAATGACTGCTCTATTGATGTTCAGGGACTGAGACCATGAAAATGGTGCCATGGATGAAAATGTTGAGAAAGAAACAAGAGATAGTCAGGGTCAGGGCACCCTCCCTACTGAGGGAGAACAGTGCCACTGCACAAGCCATTGTAGTTTTTATTGGGCATTTTAGGACAAAGAAACTGCATATGCACATGTGCTAAAGTTAATGGATACATGATAGATTACTTCTAGTTACATTTCACCAATGGACACAGGAATATATTATTCTTAGAAGTTTTGTGGCACAGTTCCTTCACATTCCTGCACATGGCAGATTCCTTTAATCATTATCTTAACATATACCAGATGCACAGATTTTTCTTCACCCAGCACATACATGATCTTATCTTATCTTACCTTATTTCTCCATACCTGCATTGAGCATGTCCTGTTTATTCTAAGAACAGCTTTTTTCTCATCATATGCTTAAGATCATTATTTGAACTCCATCATTTCTCCCTTTTTTATTTTATAGATTAGTATAATATTGCATCACATAGGAACACTTAAAGAAACAATTAAGTCAGGCCCTCTATGATGATGATACAAGGTGACACCTTGTCTCCCTTGTCTCTTCCTTTGGCTCTTGTGACTGTGCCTGTCTTAGGTTGTCCTCCTCTGAGGATCTTACCTGTCATTGACTACCAGCTAAGCTTTTTGAGCTCTGTAAGGAAAGCAATTTCAAAGCTTTTCCTGATATTTATAATTCATACTTCTTCAGGTTCCTTATTTGGATGCTTTTTTGTTGATAATTAGTAGCAAAATCATGGGGTTATTAGTATACTACTTTCTACTATAATAGTATAACAAAGGATTATTTTTTCATTGCTAAGTTTCATAACATAAATGCATTAACCATGTCCAATTTTTCATTTTCCTATAAACATATGATATTACCATAACATAAATGCATTAATCATGTCCAATTTTTCATTTTTCTATGAACATATGATATTACCCTACTCTTGAAGATACAAACAATAGAAATACATAAAATAATAATTCTTAATCTAATCCAAAAAGGCACTTGAACAGTTTTTTTGTTTCCACCAATGGAACAGATTAACAGCCTTTAAATTTTCAGATGGTTCATCCCAAAATTCTGCACCAGGGGTTTCTTTCAATTCATTCTGAGACATAGTTATCACCTTTTTCTGCATTTCTAAAATATCTAAAGAAATATTATGTTTATATCTAATCAAATAATTCATTACCTCTTCCCAATCATGCTCAATATTTTTTATAACACAAAGGAGTAATTTAGAAAGAACTTTCATTCCAATCATACGTCAGAGGTCTTAGCAAATTTAGATTATAGATCTGATTTCCCAAATGTACAATAGGCATTTCAAGACCATTCATATGATTGTTCATTTCCATATCAATGTGAGATTGGTCATGCCACATTTCATTTACATTTTTTGTGCCAGTCTTTGACATATCATTGCATCTGAATTCCTTGATGTAATGCAGTACCAGCTATTGCAGCTGCTGTAATAATGCCTATTAGTCCCTCAATTCCAACAATCAAGAGTCCAATAAATCTTTTTGTTCTTTTCAGGTAATTATTCAAGAAATGCCATAATATTTGAGATTCTGGAGATTGTTGCCAGTGTCTTGTCATTCAGACTAGTAGCCATAGTCCTTTTCTTCTTTGTGCTAGAAAGAGGGTCTGATTATCCTGTAGATAAGAATTCTTAAAACAGGGAATAAAGAACAATTGCAAGAACTAATAATCTTATCCCCAATGATACTTTTCCTATTATGAAGACTACAAGATCTCTTACACATATAGTAAGATATTCAGTTGATTTCCTGGTTAAACTAGTCTTACTGGTTTTATTGCCTTGCCATTTGGATGTTGGTCCAATCCCTAGAAATATTTTCCATAAGTACATCTGGGTTTTATTAATTTTATTGTCCCATGGTTTAGGGATGAAGATTCCTTGATGTATCCAAGTTAGTGATGTATTTGTACTTATGACATCCCCAAAATTCCAAAAGTAGGGATAGCTTTCATTGATTGTTTTTGTTGAATTATTAATTGTCCAATTTATGGTTGTGTTTACATTAGGTTTTGGTATTCCTATAAGGGCCCAATCTTTTACAATTACATAGGAATAATTAAAAAGCACAACCTCATAACAGCCATGGCATATATGCTATTTATTATTTTATAATATATTTGGTACTGGACATGTGTGATGTGTCATATCATCAGGGTGATATGGTAAGGATGGAAATATGAGAATATATATTCAGGTTTGATTCTTTTCTGACATGACCAAACTGTGATGTTGGGGTTGCATACATGCAGGATTATGTCCTATACAAAGAGGTTGTTCTATAAATGGCAGAGTTACGTTTTCAATAAATTTTCCCTCTTCCTCAGATTTTAATGGTGATCAGGGTTCTACTGGTCCCAGAAAATGATGATTGGTTAAGATATATAGGATAAGATTCATCTGCCCAAGTTAAAAGTTCTAACAGAGGGGGAATAGTGATATAATCCTAATATGTATAATTATGTGAAGGTGCATTACTTACTGCTGTGGTGGTCAAGGTAAGCATAGCAAGGAATAAATGTGTTAGAGTGACATTTTCTGCCTTTTTTTGGTTACATATCCCCCCCTTTCTGGTTGCTCTAGCTGTGTTCATTTCTCTGTGTTCTTCTGTGTCCATTCTGTCTCCCCCTGCTGCACTGATGTGCCAAGTCTGGTCACCATGCAGGTGGATCTGCTCCATTCATGGGTGGGTCTGCTTCCATTCACAGGTGGCTCCGCTTCCATTCACAGGTGGATCTGCTCCATTCGTGGGTGACGTGCACTGCCCGTGGTTGCTTTGCTCTATCCATGGTGGCTTTTTTTTGCCCTGTCCATGGTGGGTCTGCCCCATCCATGGTGGCTCATCCTTCTCAATGTGGTCTGCCAACTTTGGAGAGTTCCCTGGGAAACAAACCTGGGGCCTCCCATGTGTGGACCAGAGCCCTATCCACTGGGCTACAGCCAGCCCCTCATTTTTGTTTTTTAAGATTTATTTATTTTATTACATATCTCCCCTTCCCCACGCTGCGGCGACATGCCGAGAGTGGTCACTGCGCAGGTGCGGCTTTCCCTGCTTGTGGGCAGTCTCTGTGTCCATTCATGGCCGGCTTTCAGTCCGCTTGTGGGCGGTCTCTGCATCCGTTCACAGCCAGTGCTGGCTTCAGTTTGCAGGTGGCTGGCTGCACTCCATCCGCGGGCAACCTGCCCTACCAGTGGCAGCTCTTGCCATGTCTGTGGCAGCTTCTTGCCCTGCCCACGGCAGCTCCGGCCTGCCCATGGTGGCTTGCCATTCTCAATGCAGTCTGCCCGCTAGGAGAGGTCCCCGGGAATCGAACCCGGGGCCTCCCATGTGGTATGCCGGCGCCCTATCCACTGGGCTATCGAGCTGGCCCCCAGCCAGCCCCTCTTTTCTGCTTTTTGTGTCAGCTTCTTCAGCTGACCCCAGGTTGGAGTAGAAGACTGTTGGGGTGACTCGGCAAATGCTGCTCCTTATCATTTTGACTTCTCTTGTTGTTCATGTCTAGGTTTCAGACTTCTGGATGGGACCCAAAGCTGGTCTTCTTTATCTGTAATGATAAGAGCAAAACCTTGACCCCATAGCCAAACTTCTGCCTTTTCCTGTTGATTATTATCTTCATTCTTCCAATAAATTTGTTGTCTAATATTTATTTCTGTATTTTTGCCTGATATTTGCCAGAAATGTTCTGCTGCTGATATATCTGATTCTGACCTTGATTTAGAAAACTGGGGCTGGCTCGATAGCCCAGTGGATAGGGTGCCGGCATACCATATGGGAGGCCCCAGGTTAGGTTCCCGGGGACCTCTCCTAGCGGGCAGACCGCCTTGAGAATGGCAAGCTGCCATGGGTGGGCCAGAGCCGCTGTGGGCAGGGCAAAAAACTGCCACAGACAGGGCAAAAGACGCCATGGGCAGGGCAGGTCGCCCATGAATGGAGTGCAGCCAGCCACCCGCAAACTGAAAGCTGGCCATGAATGGAAGCAGAAGCCACCCACAAGCAGGGAAAGCTGCACCTGCACAGTGACCAGTCTAGGCATGTCGCCGCAGCGGGGGGGAAGGGGAGATATGTAATAAAATAAATAAATCTTTAAAAAAAAACTTATTGTAAATAATGCTTGATATAAGCATTTTCACACCTCACCATTTCCCCCCTTTTGTTTTTGTAACATCAATTAAAGGATGTGATTACTTTTGTGAACAATAGCTTGATCCTTGGGGTTATTTGCTTGGGTATGAGAATTTTGGAGAGGTTTATAGAGTTGTGTTAAAAGTGTTTTTGAGGGGGCTGCAATGGGGATATATACATGCTTGTGGGAAGGCACAATGAGTAGGTCATAAAGCCTTAAAGACATAATATTGATACATGGTGGCTTTATTGAATGTTTCTGGTGGCAGGAATTTTTATTGATATTTTGTTAGTGTATTTTTTGTTAATATTTGAAAGAATATAAAATAATTGAAGGATTGTTTATAAACAGGGGTTTTAGCTGTTGTATTCCAATCTTTTATGATATGTATACATACATTCACATGCTTACTAAACCAGGGGGCACTCTGATACACTTGGCTTATTTTTAGCTGGAGTCCCGAATAGATATAAGATAAATGCTAATATGTATATTTAGCTTAATAAGCTTATAGTGACAATTAGAGTGAGAAACATGAATTACATAATCAATTAAAAGGTTAAGTCAATATTGAACAAAGTCACAGAGTGACAGATAAAAAGAGCAGTTTCATATATATACTTACCAATACTTAGTTTTTACCTGGGAAGTGTTGAATTAGCAGCTGATACAAGAGTTTTGGTTGACTGTGTTTATGATTAATGAATTTGATACTAAAGATGCCAACTTGTCAGTATCTTGCTAATTCCCAAGGAAGGAGCCAGCCTCCTCAGGAAGGAACACAACACTCCCTGGGCAGTACATTTTAAAGTTTATGCATCAGTCCCTGGGAGAGTGGCCAGCTCATCCAGGGAGGATTACAACACTTTTTGAAATGTACTTTATCTCTTTTAATTTGTTACACAACATCCTTGATGTGTTTATTATTTTAGCGTTTATTATTTTTCCTTAAATATGAAAAGTGTTAACTAACAAGGCAATGGTTTGTTGATTAACAAAGTTATTTTGCAGATTATGCAAACAAAGTTATTTTAGGTTAGATTATGCTCAACAACCCCCCCCCCTTTTAAATACATTTGGTTTCAGGATTGTTTAAACTCAAAATAAAATTTACATATGCATTCAATAATATATGTTTATGTGTAACTTACAAGTTATCAAATTACTTAAGGACAAAATGTATTGTTTTGATTAGTATTTAAGCATTTTATATAGTTTAAAATTATAGTAGATTATATAACAGAAAATAATAATAAGAATTTTAAATAATAGACATTGAATGAATAACATTTATTTCTCATGCATTTAAGCTTTTTAGTAGCATGATTAGAATGACTGTAATTTTTCTATTTTGTGTAGTTTGAGGCATGGGTTACAATAAATTATTATTTCCTATTTGGGCTGTGGGGCAGTAGAGTAATTTGTAATCTTAATACCTGCATTGCTTTTGTTGTTAACATTATAATTGGAATTGGGACTGTAGCTCACAGTGTTGAATGTAAACTTGATTTATTGTTGGCTATTTTACAGGAAGGCAAATATGGGCTGGTTTGACTTGTTTAAGGAGATACAAAAGAAAGCTTTACCAAGTTTCAAAGTAAAGTGATAGTGACATAGCTGGATATTATTTTTTTGCAATAAACTAGCAATATTTGGGTCTGCTGCATACTGCAGTTGTGTTATTTTAATCTACTATAATTTACTATTATGCACTACCTCTGGCAGCCCTTAAAGACTGCTTTCTTTTTATAGCTATATACCTTCTTCATTAGCAGAAGTGGGGTAAATCAGATAAACTTGAGTTAAAGCATCTGCCATTTGATTTTTAGGCAGAGAGGTAGTTTCTGTGACACATATTATTATTATAATTTAAAATAATTAAAATTATGATTAATAACACTATACTTTTACTTAATATTATATTGAAACATTAATAAATTTTAAGGAATTTTATATATTTTTAAAGTATTTATATGAATTTTTTTACTCATACAACTATAATTATCATAAGGTTAGAAAATTCTTTTTAATTGTATAATAATTTCAAATAATTCATTCAACTTAGAATATATCAAATGAACTTAACTATTTTTAGTATTTTACTTTTTTCTAGGTAAAAGACAAAATCATTTGTAATGGTTTGAAATAGAAAGCTACTTTTCAGGATTTGACTTTGAGAAACAAGGTTTGAACATTATGTTTTCCTAAAAGTGATAAAACTTGTCTCTTCAAAGATACAATAAGGTTAAAGTATAAGAAGCTAGTTTGATAAATCAGACTTTCTTTTTTGTATACTGATTATTCAGGAGAAAAACTCTTTATAAACTTCTACTAATACAGACCAATGATCTAAGAAACTTTGAGAAAAAACAAAGCTTTTAAAACTTCATAGATAGGGGCCGGCTCGATATCCCAGTGGATAGGGCACTGGCATACCACTTGGGAGGCCCTGGGTTC
>PVKH010036794.1:0-11553 GCA_004027955.1 Chaetophractus vellerosus | reverse complement strand
ACATTCTAGGTAGAGAAGAACAAATGCAAAAATTTTGCTTTTAAAGTATATTTTTGTATATAGAACTTCAATTTGTGAAGCAGTACTCACCTTTATCTGTCTAGGGACTATAACCTTTTCTAACTAGTGGCTTGCACAGTTAAGTTCAAAATGTTAGCTTCCAATTATGATTTTAACCCTGCTGTTATAGGATTTGATATAAAAGTGTATGTTCACCCTATTTTTGTCTTTGTGGGGTTATGAACTTTCCTAAGATCTTCTCTTAGTTCTCATCTTCAGCCTGTTCACTTTTGTTGTTTTGCTCCTTATTTAGGGTTTTGTGCAAGATGAGCATAATATTTTATGCTTTATTTTCAATACTCAGGTATAAGTTTGCTTTTCAATACTCAGCTATAAGTGTGCTCTCTGGGTCACCACTTATCATTGCATTGAATATTTTAAGGAAGAGTTAAAAATAATTTCAATATTCTTATTTATCCATGTCTAGATCAGGGTGTTTAACTATGGGCAGTATTTCTCCCACCCCAGGGGCATTTGGAAATGCATGGAGAGTGTTTTCAGTTGTCACAATGACTGAGGGCTGTGGTATCATTTGGTGCCTAGGGGCCAGTGATGCCACACTTTCTACAATGTAATGGAAGGTCCTGTACAACAAAGAATTGTCCTATTCAAAATGCTATTGGCATCTTATTGAGAAATTCCTGCCTGGACAAAGACAGTGTAGTTTACCATAACCCAAGGAAAACTGGGCTGCCCTCTGTCCAGTCTCACCCTAGAATCCTGCTAAGAAAGCAATGCAAATCTGTTTCCTAAGAAGGCTCTGAAAAGTTAAATCTTTATTTAAACAACCTGAAGAGTTTCCAAAGGAGAATTGCCTGTAAACAAATGGTAAAACATGGAAACGATCTCTCCCAGTATCTCAACCAGTACGTCAGAGTGCGTCAGTCTTATTTTATTCTCTTAAAATATCTGGAACTTCTCCTCCAAAATGTCTGACCTGCATAGCTCTCCACTTTTGTCCCCCACCTAGAGCAGCTCTCTTCTTTTCTAATGCAAACCACGTCACTTTTTCCATCTTCTTTAATTCTGTACTAGATATTAGTGCAGTTGTATGAGTATATGTGAATGTGTGTATGCATGTGAGAGAGAGAGGAGAGAGACAGGATGAGGCTATATATAGCTATATTTTTTTCTCTTACAATGGTAAAGGTAAGAGGGACTGGCTAAGGCTACAAGGTAAGGTTTTAAAACCCAAAGGCCAGGAATATAGCAGTGTATCCTTGGAACTGGAAAGCCATAGACCTCTATCATCTCCATCCATCCTGCTCTTTCTAGCTCCATTCATATCTTCTTCCCTCTGTGATCTGCTGGATTCCTCTTGTGGCTGACCTACATTCGCAACCAGCCTTCTAGTTCTGATCTTCTTAACTCTGGCTTGTATTTGGCTTTTTAATGTCAGGTGGTCAACTCTGGATCTAACTTTACATGACCCTTCAGCTCCAGGTCCAACACATCTGATGGATTCATTGTTTCTTAATTCCAAATTCCTGGGTGGGAGACCTGATTGGTCATAGTTAGGTCAGGTGCCCTCCCCTTCTCCACCTCATAGCAGTTGTGGTATGTGGGGTTGTTCTTTCCAGCCTATGGGTGAGGCAGATTCTCTAAGATGGAACTGCTGATGGGGAGAAATGATGGATATCTTTGGTCCAGCAACACAAGTCCATTTGGTTCAGTTAATCAATATGAGGAAATTCCAGCTTAAGGTTAAGAAAATATCTTGAGCTCATTATTCCTCCAAAGCAACTAGCTAATCCCGCCAGCAGGTTGGTGGAGAAGTGCAGAGAGGTTTAACATGATGTGCCTCATTGCTTTCTGGCCCTTTATAATTATAGAGCAAGTACAAAGCTGAGTTTCAATCTTTATTTTGAATGTTCCTGGTTTTCCCCATTTTGGTCAAGATCTTAATACTTAACTTATAATGTCAAGGGTAATCTGATCATACAAAACTCTAAGAAAACTTTAGGGATGGTTCAGAAAGGGAGATAAGCCACTTACTTTGTGGTGGTGCATCAAGTCTAAGGCTCTAGAGATATTATTTCATTTCATTTTAATAGCTTCAAAGCCATTCTTTAATACCTGTTGAGAGGTGTGCTCAATCTAATCACTATAAAAAGAATCAAATTCTTTCCTTTTAACTATTATATATTAAATCTTCATCGCATCAGAAGCGATCATTTCCATCATTCAACTGAGAATTGTAAGCTAAATTCTTACTTTTATGTAGACAAAAAGTTAAAGAAAAAAGATATTCTGTATTTCCATTTATTATTATCTGAAGTAAAATGGAAGACACCAGGATATTGTTCACACAACTAAGACTCACCTGTCATTGCAACATAGATCATGCGAGCTGACTGTAACCTTCTGTCTAATCTCAGCCTCTTGTTTTTAAATGGGAATCTGAAGACTAGATTAAAGGGTTAAGTGGCCAGTTCAATGTCACTTGGTGAAGTCTTTCTGTAATAGCACATTTCCTTGGTGACTATGACCTTATGATCAGAAGTTGTTGGTGACGCTCTAGGTGGAATGGAAAGTTGCTTGGTGGAGAGCACCCACAGGCAGTGAAACTTGAGACTGTGCACATTACTTTTGGTGCTTCCTTAAGGAGATGTCTTAGGATTCCAGGAGTGCATAATGGCCAACTTCAAAATTATTTTTAAAATCTTGTAATAGTGTGTTTAAATGTGCTTGAAAATTTATGCTCTTATGTTCTTTTAGGTTTTAATTTTGTAGCTTCAAGTTTCTTTCTTTTTTTTTTCCCCAGGAAAGCAAAACAGATTCAATCAGAGTTACCAGGGGATTATAAACCATTTAAGCAAGAGTTAGTGGGAAGTGGGCCAATATGTAACTACTACTCAAACAGCAGATGAATAGGCCCAGGAATAAAGGGTCCCCCAAAAGTGAAACAAGAGAAATGGGCTGAATGCAGAACAAAACAGGATTTCACACAGATCAGAAACATCTTACTGCAGTTATCTACTTAAAATAAAAAAAGTGAAGATGCCATGGATGCAGTAAAGTGCAAAAAGTGCATTAACCTTAAGTGTTCATTTGCACAAATTTTTGAATCTGTATTTATCCACATAACCACCATCCAGGTGAATGCCTCCAGAACCCTATAAGATGTCCCTTCCTAATCTGTACCCCATCCCTCCAGAGATAACTACTGTTCTGACTCATATCTTCATTGGAGCATTGTATTTCTTATCTAAAAGGAATTAAAGATTCAAACTAGCAATATACCATGATTTATGTGCCGTTCATTAATTTAATAAATACTTAATGACTATTCTAGAATAAGCATTATATAGACACTGGAAATTGAGTGGGTGAATGAATATGACAGAAATCATTTTGCATTATTATAGATAATGTGATCACCCTTACCCTTCAAAGTCTTTATTTTCTTAACTTTCATTCTAATTGTGTATCTTTATGAAATATTTTTCAAATATTGTTCTAGTTTGCTAGGCTGCTTGAGCGAATACCATGAAAAGCATCAGTTTCAATAAGGGGAACCTATTAGCTTATGGTTTTGAGACTAAAAGTAAGTTCAAATTAAGGCATCAAGTGATGTTTTCTCTCCAAGGTTTGTGGCCTTCTGGGGCTGGCTGTCGGTGATCCCTTGGTTCTTAGCTTGTCACTGTCAAGACACTTGGTGGCCTCTTCAGGCCTCTCCCTTCTGTTCCAGATTCCATTGAATTTCAGCTTCTGGCTGCTCCCTCTGTGGCTTTCTCTCACTCTCTCTGAATTATATTCCTCTCATAAAAGACTCCAGTTATAGGATAAAGACCCATCCTGATTACGGTGGGTCACCTTATCTGGAGAAACCTAATCCATGAAAAGGTCCTACTTACCATGGGTTCACACCCACAGGAATGGATTAAGTTTAAAAACACGTTTTTTCTGGGGTACACACAGCTTCAAACTTCCACAAATATTAATTCATGTTATATTTTATAGCTTTAATATTGGGTTTGGACTTTTAAAATCTTTTTATTGAAATATAAAATGCTTGACTTTGTCCATAAAAAGAATGAATGAGCAGAGTAAGTTCAACTTTCTCAGTTATCCTATTGGGAACTCTGGCCGTTGGGACAGGAGGCCATAGCTATGGTTGCATTATTAACCTGGGTCAGAATGTCCCCAAAAGAAAAGAATGCATACTCCTGTTGTGAATTATGTTCTGTGCCATTGTGGTGCAGGACAGAGTGGCCAGGACGGAAGGTAAGAAAAGGAAGATGGAGTCAGATGTCATGGAGACACTGCATGGGCAACCACCGGTGTAGGTGGGAATATGTCCCCACACCTCATTCATTGTTGAAATATATTATTGAAATATGTATTACTTCAAGAGCACAGTGAGCAGGAACTGGACCTTTGAATCACCATATCTGAACGACAACTGGATGCTTGTCGGAGATATTTCCCCAGATAGGAAGAAATCCCATAGATCAATTGCAGGTACTACCCTTGGAGATTTAAGCTCTATCCTGGCCAGCCCATGGCTTTCAGAAGATAGAACTGAATATAAATACATTTGTTCTTAGAAATGGGAAGAGCACTTTTCTTTTCTTTTTTTTTTACAAACTTCAAAAAAAAATAGTCTACTTTCATTATTTCTAACAAGAAATGGGCACAGAGGAAAGCAAAACCACCTATCTCGGTAGGAAATGGCTTCTGGAAAGTGGGATTTGAGACTTTTGGATTTCTGGGAGCTCCAAAAAGAATCCAGAAGCTTGTACTTTACCATCTCCTGAAAAGGTCTGGGGAAGGGAAGGGTGGAGGGCTTCATGGATTAAAGTCCCAAGTAGCTGTGGAGAGTTTGCTGTTTCTCTTTTTTTCTGTAGTGGGAACGGAAAGCTTCCCAGATGAACATTATCTCAGACAATTAAATAGAGGATCTCATGATTGACATGTTTTCATGTGCTTCTTTCTTGGTTTGACACAGAAAATCTACTGGAATTGGGCTAATTTACAAATGAAGGGGTTATTTTCCCTTTGGTTTGTGGACATAATTGTCTCCATTAGCTTTAATGGGAGGAGCAGGGCCAGGTCTGAAGGGAGAATGGATGGCTACAGCTGGTGTGTTTTACTGAATTCACAGAAGAAATGCAGTGTACATTTCAACACCCAACTGCCACACCTGAAATGAAAGCCTAGTGTGCACAAAAACACTTTTGTGTGACCATTGAAAAGTTAAAAGATCATTTTAAAAACACAGTGACCATTTTGCCTTGAGATGTGGGGGCATGTGTGCAATACGTACACTCCAGCAATAGGTTTCTGTGTCTTGTAACAAGCTCAAGTACATCGCCTAAAGGTCAGGCTGGCCAATAAAAAACTGTTCTGACAAATGATTATGAGATAATATCCGGGAAGTATTTCACAGCCACGGTCTCTGTTTAGCACCTTCTAAGAATGTATATCAAAAGTGCTCTAGTCATCGGGGCAAGAGAATGAAGTTCACTTTTAATTCTGATTAATTAAAGCTTCATTAGAGATATAACCACCATACATCATTGTTTACTATGTGAAAATGACCAAAGAGCTCTGAGTGAACAGAACCCTCCCCGGGATTTAATTCATTTCTGCAGTGCCTGGCACTTACCTGGCACTCAAGAGCACTTGTTGAATAAAAGAATGAATGACTGAGTGCTTATGATGTGCAATGCACCCTCCTAATCAAGAGAGCCAAATATGACCCTGGTTCTCGAGAAACCACAATCTCGTGGCTGTGCGTACACAACTAGAGAGTTCTTTCTCCACCTCTGTTTTTAGTACGAATATAAAGCATATTACCCTAAGTGCAGTATTTAAAAGTATAAACCAGGTAAACTGGGAGCGCACAGAAGGGAGCAATTAATTCTGCCTGAAGGGAGCTGGGAAGGCTTAATGGAGGAAATAACATTTGACTTAGGCATCCTTTGATAGGAGGAGAAGGGAAATGAATGAGCAAAGGATCACAGATGTGAAAGGGTCTGCTCTTCAGAGCATAGTAAATAGTTCAGTGTGGCTGAAGTTAATTGGGTGTGTGGGGGAGAACAATAATCTGTAAAAGTGGGTAGAGGGTGGTAGAGATGCAAGTTCCAATCAAATTGTGTAGGATCTTGAGTACCATGTGAAGAACTGGGGCTGTTTATTTCTTCTGATGGAACTATTGCTTTTTTGAAAAATAGGGTGATCACATGATTCAATCTGAGTTTTATTATGGGATGAATCTGGTATTAGTGTAGAAGATGTATTGGGAAAGAGAAAAAAGATTGGTAACAATGATAGTCATTATAGAGGCCATTGTAAGTGAAAAAGGGGATGATGTGAGAAATAGGGATGGGCACGCAGTCCCCCCAACCTTCACCCATCCGCCTGTCCATCAGTCCATCCAGTCATCCATCCATTTACTCAATCAACAAATATCAATGAATTGCTGTAAAGCCAACACCAATGCCTTCTCAACAACCATTTTGTCCCACTCAGTTTTTTCAAAAAAAACTTGATTTAATTTTGGTGTTGGGTGGCTATGTACTTTTGAAGATGCTGGGCTCTTCCTCAGTCCCAGGCAGTTGATCTTGATTAGTTTACATCATTCATTCATTCATTCATTCAACACATATTTGTTGAGCACTTACTAGGTTATAGGCACAGTTTTCAGGACCTGGAGACGAAGAATTACGATTCCTTCTATTAAGATGCTCGTACTTTCTTGTTGGAGATATTTACCTAGATTGGAATTCATCAAAATTAAGAGTAGTTAGATTTGTAATATCTTCAGCTTTTCTCCTGGGCACACAGTCCCCCTTGCATTTAGGAGTTTCAAAGTGATGATTTCTGGCCAACGGGCTGTGGTCAGAAGTGATGGCATCATTTCTGGGCCAGTGTCCTTTCTTCTGTTGTGCTGACTGGATAGACCCTGTGCTCCAGATGATGTGGCTACGAGAACCATTGCCAGCCTGGATGTCTGAGTCTGAAAGGCAGACAGGTGTCCTGGAGGATCACTCTTATGCAAACAGTCTTTGCTTGGAAGAAAAATAAGCCCATGTTAATATGATACCTAAGATTTTGAGGTTGAGTGCTACTGCAGCGTAAACTAGCCTAACCTGAGCAACACAGTGATTAACGTTAGTGTTCAAGTATGAGCTAAGTGCTGTAGGAGCACAGTGGAATGACTAACCAACTGTCTGAGGGAGTCAAAAGAGAGCTTTGGAGATACTACTTGAGATAGGATGTGAAAATGATCAGGAGTCACGGCTAGGCAGTAAAATAAACATCCTGGGCAAAGTTTAGGGGCTTAAAATGGCATGCCATGTTGGGGGAACCGCACATGGTTTTCTTGGGCTGCTGTGTCAAATGTGTGGCTTTTGTCTGGCTGAGGTTAAGCTCATTACTTCAGAGTGCCTTCCCAGCCCACTGATGGTGGATGGCATAAGACAGCAAGGGTCCCTAGTACAAGGAGCAAATCAAACGTCAAAGCTTTTACTTAATCATGATAATTAGAGGTAGAATTAAGGGTTTCTTTTCCACTTCGGGCTCTCAGCCTTTGCTCTCACTAAATACCATTAAATGAAGTGATACAAACTATTAGGGCCTTTCACACAATTCCCCTGGGCCCACTGAGATCTCTTTAGAGATCTTTGGAACCAATGGTGTAAATAAGAATTATCCGGGCAGAATTAACAAGAGTGGGTGGATGCCATTTGAGTTGTATATATTTATAGTCTAAAAAAGGAAACCTAAAAATATCCTAAGAGTAGTGACATGTTTGGGGGCAGATTTAGTTCTATAGAGAGGGGCAATTACACCACTCAACAGGCTTAATTATTTTAAAAATGTCTTCTCTATGGCTCACAAACTTTATAATAAAGAAGTGCATGCTGTCATATAACTTGTTAGATGTCATGAGAAAACTATTAGGCTAGAACATACTATTCAGTCAACTTGCAGACGTGAATAAAGTTTTGCTTCCCTTCTGCATTTCTTAACACTTAAAAAAAAAACACCAAAAACATGGCAACTGATTTCCTGACACCCAAGGCTATAAACTCTTCTACTTGTAGGCAAAAATGTACCAGTTATTTTTATATTTCTCCCAAAGTGTAGTCAAGCCAAAGAAATTAATTAATGTATTCAATCATGTAAAAAATATTTACCAAATGCCTACTCTGGGCCAGACAGTGTACCTCGGGCTGGGGCTACAGTAGTCAAAAGATAGACAGATTTTCTGCCTTAAGAAGCTTGTATCTGAGTTGGGGGAAGAGATTATAAGCAAATAAATGAGTCCATGTTTATGATGTCAGATGGTGGCAGTGGTAGTGCTGCGATGGAAAAAATAAATAGGGAAGGGGGAGGAAACGCTGGGGGTTGTTTGCTATTATATATATAGTGGTTGGGGAAGACCTTATCTTGATATAGTGACATTTGTGCAGACACCTGAAGGAAAGGAGATAAAGACTATATGGAATCCAGGGAGAGAGATCCAGGTAGAAGGAGTAGCCAGTGTAAAGACGTTGAGGTGGGGCACACCTGGCATATATTTCAGGCACCAGGAGGCCCTATGACTGGAGTGGAGTAAGCAAAGGGGAGAATAATGGGGAAATGGTCAGAATGATCTTGGAGGCCAGACCCTGAAGGGTTTGTAGGTTCTTCTAAGAACTTTGGCTGAGAGTTATGGGGAACCACTGAAGGCTTTCAAGAGGGGTGTGTGATCCGTCCTTCCTCTTAGAACAGATCCTATAAGCCTCTTTGTGCATACGGACTGTGGAGGTGACGAAGGCCAAAGCTGGAAGACTTGGCCATCTTCATAATGCAGGTGGAAGTTGATGGGTTGGTTGCAAGGAATGGTCAGACCTGAGATCTATTGTGAAGGTAGAACAGGCAGGATTTGCTGTTGGACATGAGTGAAAAAGGAGTCAAGAGGGTCTCCAAAGGTTATGGCCTGAACACCTAGAAAACTGAAATTGACATTTATTGAGATGGGAAAGAGAGACTCTTAGAGAAGGGCCAGGAGGGTAATCTGGGTGTAATAACTGAAGATATCGCTTAGAGAGCCAGTGAACAGATATCCAATGCCAGGAAATGGGACATTGAGGAGCCTCCAGAGATTTGTCTATTGAGCACCCAGCAGGGGAATAGACAAAGCTCATCAAATAAATGAGTGAGCGAATTTGGAGAAGAGAATCCTAGCTTTGCTCTTTCTGACTTTGGGGAAAAGCGTATCATCTCTTCATTTGCATCAGAAAAATATCAATGGTGTGGCAGAAATATCTTGCTTTAAGCTAGTCTGATGTTTTTTTTTTTTTTTTTTAAATCATGATGTGATGGCAGCTCAGGGGCTCACATTGTAAAAATACATGCTGAATTGTTGTTTTTAGGGAATTTTCCAAACATATTTCAATAGGACATATAATTGACCTGTCAAAACATTTGATGTTCTATAACCTTTCTAGAACAGAGCTTTGTCCTTCCCTCCCATAAGCTGTTTGGTCTAGCCCCTCCCTTAAGGTCTGTCTACATCAGGGCCCCCAAAAGAAGCACCCTTTAAGGTATTACCCCATATTTCTAGGGCTGAGGGTGGGCCCTCAGAGAACTCTGTTCATAACATGATGGAAACTTGCTCTAAGATGGTGTGTGGTGTCCTCTGGTAGAGAGAGTGCAAGCTGGAGGATTTCTAAAATTCCACTCTGGCTGTCTCATTGTGACACAAATACATATTTGCATATTGAATTTTTTCCAGCTGTGAGTTTTTCCTTGATATTATTATTTTTTTGCAATATGATATCCCTTTATTTTATAATACGTCTTTGGGCAGGTATATACACATGCATGCACATATACATTAAAAATGGACAGAATATCATATATCAAAGTAAAAATAATATTTAGTTTTAAGAAATGTTATTACAGTTAATGTTTATTTTCTTTAATATACTTTTCTGTATTGATTTTTTTTTGCATTTAAAAAAATTTATTGAAGTATATCACACATACGTAAACATACATAAACAATAAGGTTGTAGTAATAGTTGTGAACTTACAAAGCAAACATATATAATATCATACAGGGCTCTCGTACCTCACCCTACCAAGAATTCCTTGCATTGTTGCTAAACATTTTTAACCAATGATTAAAGACCATCCTCAAAATATTACTACCAACCAAAGTATCTTACATTTGGTGTATTTTTCCCCAACCCACCTTATTATTATTATTATTATATCATTTATATATGAACATACATCAACAATCAGTGTATAGTAAAAGTTGTGAACTTACACAGCATAATATCATACAGGGGTCCCATATATCAACCCACGGCCAACACCTTGCATTGCTGTGAGACATTTGTTGCATACAATGAAAGAATATTGTGAGAGTCTTACTACTAACTATAGTCCTTATCTTACACTTGGTATATTTTCCCCCAACTCACCCTATTAGTTTTTAAAATATATTTTTATGACAGAAGTTGTAAACTTACAAAACAATCATGCACATGTGCAGAATTCCAATTTCCTTGATATTATTTTGATATCATTTCAATCTTCCAGAATACTTACAAGATTAGTACAACGAATTCTAGAATATCCTTTACCTGGATTCATCAATTATTTCCATTTTGCTCTATTTGCTTCTATTTGCTGTTTCAATTTGTCTCTTCTATCTATCTATCTATCTATCTATCTATCTATCTATCTATCTATCTATCTATCCACATATGTATACATAAGTATTTATATATTTATATTTATATATAATAGATATAATTTTTTCTGACATATGTGACAAAAAGTTGGAGACATCATACTGCTTTATCCCTAAGTACTTTAGCATGCATTTCCTAAAAACATGACTGTTCTGTTACATAATAATACTATCATTGTCAAAATGAGGAAATTTAACATTGATGCAATACTATTAGATTATCTGTGGTCCATATTTATGAATCTGTGGTCCATATTTACATTTTTTTCCAATTATAACCATACTGTCCTCTATAGCCATTTTTTTTTCCAGGTTTGAGGTCCAATGTAAAATCCATGGAACACATTTAATTGTCATAGCTTTGATTTCTGTTCATCTAGAACCATTCCTCAGTCTTTTTCTCTCTTTAGCTTCACATTTTTGACAAGTAGAGGCCCCTTATGTTGTCGAATGTCCCTCTCTTTGGCTTGTCTGATGTTTCCTCTTGATTAATTCAGATTCTGCATTTTTGGCACAAATGCCCTAGAAGCATCCTCCTCATTGTTTCATATCAGAAGGCACCTGGTGCCTTGTTTGCCCCAGTAAGCTGACGTTGACTTTGCTCCCTTGGTTAAGACAGTGTCCTCCAGGCTTCTCCATTGTAAAGTTGTTGAAATTCAGGAACCTAGACCGTGAAAACGGTGCCGCGGATGAAAATGATGAGAAAGAAACAAGTAGAGTCCCATGTCCCATGGCACAAACCATCGTGGCTTTTATTGAGAATTTTAGAACAAAGAAACTGCATATGTGCATGT
>PVKH010036793.1:0-11543 GCA_004027955.1 Chaetophractus vellerosus | reverse complement strand
TATCACCTACTGGTGGGTCACTTAATCCTACAGCCATGTTAAGAAAATCCCTATGTCCCCTAGACGTGGTGACAATGGTAATGGCAAGACTGGCATAAGAGGTATCGGTACTGGTAGTTATTATAATCCTAGGAATAGTCACAGGATGCCATATATCCCTTAAACAGCTTTTGTTTACTCAGGGGAAATCATATAGTAAAACAGGAATTGGTATTAAAAAGATAGACATTGCAATAGCCTGATGAAATGGAATTTGCATCCATTTTTTGTAGTGCTTAAAGATTTTTGGATTATGGAAAGTTCAAATGATTGTTTCAGAGGGAAAGTCACCTTCCTCCTTTCAAGCGTAGCCCCTTCCTCCTCCTTCTAGATTTTAATATCTAAAACTTGATCTAAAAATTGTCCCTTCTTACTATTTTCACACACTCTCTCTCCACTATTTCTTCTTCTCAATGTAAAATCACGCTTCACTCCCATGCTTCCTTCTATCCTATAACTCCTGCCACTTTACTACCCTACCTAGCATTGTCTTCCCTCATAACTCTCATTTTCCTCTTCTTTTTCACTCCTTTTTGTTTAACCACGAGGCTATGGATGTGTTTATTTTTAAAATGACAAGTTGACAAAAATGTGGGGATGAAAATAAGAGGAGGGACAGTTGGGTATTCACAAGGAAAATGAAATATAAAACTGGATCATTACATCACAACATGCATGAAAGTAAATTACAGGTAATCATAGGCCTAAACATGAAAAGGAAAACAATAAAACTTTTGGAAGATTATGGAGGAGTAGAAATTTATGACCTCAAGGCATGGAGAGATAGGATTAACTACAAAGGGGAAAAAAACCTGTGTAAATTGGTTTATATTAATATAAGAACTTCAATTTATCAAAAGACACTATTAAGAAAGAGCAGGAAAAAAGATGTTTGAAATACATTAATACATAAAGGGTTCATTTCCAAAATATACAAAGGGCTATTTCAAATCAATAAGGAAAAGTCAAACCACCCAACTGAAAATGTACTTCACAAAATTAGATATCCAACAGCCAATAAGCATATGAAACAAATAGTTAAAGTCCTTAATAATTAGGGAAACAAAGGTTAAAACCACAATGCAATATAACTACAAACCCACCAGAATGGCTAAAATTAAAATGTCTGGCCATAAAAGCACTGATGAGAATGTAGAGCAACAGGAACTCATATACTCACTGCTGGAGGGACTGTGACATGGTATTACCCCTTTGGAAAACTTCAACTGAAGTTGAAGACGTAAGTTCTCTATGACTCAGAAATTCCCCTCCTAAGCACAGAAGATGTACAGAAATGCATGCCACGTGCATCAGGAAACATGTATAAGAATGCTCACAGCAGCATGTGCATAACAGTCCCAAACTAGAATCAACTTAAATGGCCTCAATAGGATACACTGTGGAATATTCATACAATGGAATATACTATAACAATGAAAACAAAGGAAATCACAACTACGTGCAACAGCATGTATAAATCTTAAACTCATAAT
Source organism: Chaetophractus vellerosus (assembly GCA_004027955.1). Taxonomy (NCBI): domain Eukaryota; kingdom Metazoa; phylum Chordata; class Mammalia; order Cingulata; family Chlamyphoridae; genus Chaetophractus; species Chaetophractus vellerosus. The sequence continues at coordinate 10,011 of PVKH010036793.1, read as the reverse complement.
GTTATTGGGAAGAAGCCAGACATAACAGAATATGTGTTATATGACTGTATTTACACAATATTCAAAAATAGGTAAAAGTAAACTATATTGTTTACAGTTGCTTAATTGGGGGCTAGACCTAAAAAGAGGGGAAAGAGGTAGGGAGCTTCTGGGGCATCTGGTTACTTGACTGGTGGTTATAGAGATGTTTGCTTTGTGGTGATTCACTGAGTTGGACATGTATGTTTCTGTACTTTTCTGTATGTCTGCTATATTTCATTTTCAGTAGATTAAAAAATAGAATAATGATGGGGTATTCAAACCAATTTTGATCAAAACTTAGGCATGCATTCTTGGCCAAAAATTGTTTTTAAAAAATTAAGTCTGTTGTTTACAGATAGCCCCAAGCTACAGACACAATGAATATATAAAAAAAGAGAGAAACAAATTATTGGAAACCATCTAGGTATTGTTAATGTACTTTAAAACCAATGCTGGATAAAAACAAAGGGAATACTACAAAGTAACAATAAACTTCCTCTTCCCTCCCAAATTTTCCCTAAACAACTCCTATCCCCATCACTATTCTTAACTTCCTTAGACAATGAATGGAGAACTTAATGCTAAAAGCACTGAAACAAACCCCAGGGACTGGGTCTTCAGCCTTCTCTTCCTTTCCCGGCCCTCCCAGGAAAGGCTGGTCCCTCAGCTTGAAATTAAGAGAAGGCCCAGAGTAGTGGGCCTGGGCAGAGAGAAGGCTCTCCCAAGAAGGAGAGGAGCAGAGGAGTACAGGAGTGTGAAGTAGGGACCCCAACCCATAGTGGGGGAAATCAAGTAGGGCCCTGGTACTAGGAGAAAGCACAGTTATCCCCCATAGGAAACCTCCAAATCCTTCCATGGGCGGGGTCACTGGCTGGCCGACTGCCCATCTAGTCTGGGTTATAGAATCAAACTCCAACCAGGCCTTTCTGCAACTAGAGCTGCCCTGTGATGCAGCTGATTTGCAGGGGCACAGGCTCTGTGTACTGCAGGCAATTTCTTCAGGTTGTTTCTGATTCATCTCTGCCTGCTTGCTCGTCTCCGGAGATTTTGCATAAGCCCAGAAGGTTCTCTGCATCTACTTCCTCTAGCCTCATCTTCAGCAGTGGTCAAAACTTCCACATGTTGGCTAGGTTGAACTGTTGGGCCTCAAAGGCACACAGTCTTCTGGCTAAGCATTATTCCAAAAGAATTCCCCAAGTCAAACCTCACATCCGACCCAGAGTTTTCCACCTTGGCATATTGGCCAGCTGTTCTATCTCTTTCTTTATAGTGGATAAGTTATCTTGCAGCACTGACCTCAGGATGCACCGCAGGACAATGTAGAGCTCTGGAACTAGGCCTCTGCTTCACCTGCTCTGAGCCTGGGCCCACATCTTGTCCCGGAATTCATACCGCACCTCAGGGCCCCACAGGGCCCTGATCTATCTCTGGGCCATCATCCCAGCAGGGGGCTCCTGAGTGTTCAATCAGGTCCGAACATCAAGACACATTGGCATGGGCCCTACATGTTCATCCCCACCACTGCCTGGCAGAAGAGAGAAATTTGAGGGCCTGTGCCTGGCTATCAAGTCAGAAGTCCAGTACGAACTGATGACTTGAGGTTTCAGAACAGCCACCAGCCTCCCCCTCCGATCTGCCCCGCAATGGGCAGAGACATCAGTGCAGGTGAGAGAAACCGAGGCCAAGCCTGTGCATGTGTGGTGGTGGTAAAACTGGGTAGAACCACAGGGAACTCTTTGGGTTCCTAGGGCTAAGGAAGCATGTTCCTAACTTTGACCTTTGCTTCTTTAGCAAGGTACAAGCCTACCTCTTGGGTTCTGCATCTCCAAGCTTATTCTCTGATGACTTTAAGAAGACCAATTTTAGTAGAAATAGGTGAGGACAGAAACATTAATATTAGTTTAAAAAGGAGAGGTGGGACTGGGATTGTCCAGCCAAGGTCACTGGACTACTGCCTTCCCCAGTCCCTCTCTGGAAGCTTTGAACCTGGGGGCATTCATTCTTCTCTTTCCCCTCTACCTCCTTAGTTTTCCCCACTTAGGGCCTAAGGCCAGATGCTTGAGCTAGGGATATGATGGAGTGATCTTCCAGCTGTCAAATCCAATGGCTTCTTTTTAATCCTCTCCAATGAAACATTTCTGCAGTATCTGACAATTTGACCACTTTCCTTGCTCCTTCTCCTTTCTTTATTTCCATGAAATGCTGGTAACAACCAAATCTGTATTTCAGCCCTGACGTTTCTTCTAACTACTGGTTCTGTATTTCCCACTTCCTCAAAGGAAATTCATTAAGTGGGCTTCTAACCTTGCCTCTCCTTTAGGGCTCCCTAAGCTGGTTAATGGCGTTATCACCTGCTCAGTGGCCCAAGTTTAAATCTAGAAGCTGTTCTTGACCTTTCCCATGTACCACAGGGCATGAAATCATATATCCCGGGTCTCCTAGAACATCTGAAATCTACCTTCTCCTCTTTAGCTCGATCATACTGCTTTAGTTCAGGCCACATAATTTCTTACCTGCACTATTATAATAACCTTCTAATTGGTTTCTTCTGCTCCTTTCAGGTTCATCTTGCAAACTGCTGCAAGAGAGAATTTTTCAAAAACAAAACAAAACAAAACAATAATCTAACCATGTTATTTTCCTGTTTAAAAGTCTTCAAAATCTAACCCTCCAATCTACACAAAGTGAGCATTCAAATTGCTGAGCAAGGGACACATGACTTCTAAAAATTAACTTGTGTGCTCTCAACTATGGTTTTCTTTGTATTTGATCAGATTTTAGATGCCAATGTGCACACCTCCTGATTTATGCATATGTGCTGTCACAAAGAAAAGCCTATATTCTTAAGAGAAGCCTTGATATGTCCTTAGAAGTATATTTTAATAAGCTATGGAAAGGGAATGATCAGTGAATATAAGTAGACATATTTAGTTGGAAAAGAAATAGAGATCAGAGGAATGAGGGAGATGGGAATGCCAAAGACAACCAGCACTATTGGGTTAGGCACTTGAAAGGCTAATCCATCACCTTCAAAAAATACAGGGACCTCTTAGTAAGTGATTAGATTACAATGTAATAATCAGGCCAGTGTTATCCTAAAGGAATTACAAAGTAAGGATAAGAAAGACACGGTCCCAGGTCCCCATATATTTATAATCTTAATGGGGGAGAAGAGAAACTGTCAGGAGAGCAGCACAGCTACACTTGTCCAAAGAGAAGTTAACAGTTTCTATTATTAGGATCTTTGGAATTAAGAATGGTTTTCTGGAAGAGGTAAGTTTTAAGCAGAAATGTACAGAGTGTCAGGATTTGTATTTTCAGGCTGTCCCTAAGTATTCCCTATTCTAAGGAAGTAAAACTAACTTCCAGGATCTACTAATGGTAAGAAGCATGGAACAGTGGAGGCAGAGTTAGTAACAGACATCCCTGTAGGGTGGTTCAAGTTTCAACTCTTTGGGAAGCCATCCACATATACTCTGGACCACAGTATCTTCCTTCCCTCTGATCTTACTGCCTTTTCCACTCAAATAGTTGCTGCCTTAAACAGTCAGCTGAATCTTCATGTCTTATCTCTCCAGCTAGGAGATATGGAACCTCCCAAATGGATATTATAGATCCCATTTATTCTGCCAAACAGTGTACAAGGGCATAAACCATCCACAGTGCTCTGAGTATAATAAGTGCATGAAAACATCTGGAGATGGCAGTGATCTGGTTCTGACTTATGCCATCCCGTTGATCAGTTGTTTTGCGTGCTAGGAAATTGCTCCTTGCTTCCTCATTTCTCCAAGAACATCCCTCCTCAAAGCTGCTCATGCAGTCAGATACATGTGATTTCCAGATAGCAGAGAACTGGGCTTTGTTCAAGAGTACAAGAGTATATGAGAAACTCCACTCTTCCAGTATAGTCTCTAAAAAATACTTTTTCAATGGAATTACCTCAAAAGAGCAGACCAGATGTGCAAGCCAGATTAGATGGTGCTGAGCTTAATGATTTTCCTCACTCTACAGGTGTCCTCGTAAATTAGCAGTGACCAGTAATCAGGGCTTTCAAGCACTGTCACTCAGAAAGGCAGGTGTAAGTCTCCAAGAACTATATTAGTCAAGGTGTAAGGCAAAAAGGCAAAGGTGGGAGACAAGATCCAGACATCAAGCACTGAGAGGCACCTCTTTGGGTCTAGGAAGTATAATCAGAAATCCAGGAAAACTCTGGCAGCTGAGTACTATCAGGCAGGAAGGGAGCCTTCCACCTCACAGTGAGTTAACACTACACATTACAACAAACTTAATTCACTGAAAAATACCTCAAAATACAGTGAAATAATTAAGCTGTCAATCCTTTGTGTGAGTTTTTAAGTATGAAACTGTACATGGCAAAATGAGATAGCAAAGATAGTTAATGCAATTAAGAAAAACTGATAATTGAAAGCATTATAGCAATGCAAGAACATCAAAGTTGTAATACTATGGAAAAAGAACTAATCAAATCAATGTAGTCAATTAATAGGATTATTTATTGCTCTGTGAGATAAGATTTACATCATACATAGCAATAGCACTAATCTGCATCAAAGATAAAGGACATGAGCAAAAGGATAGCTATTTGTGGGTAACTATAAAAGATGCTTTTACTCTTCTAAAATTAGTAGAGAAAAACTAGAACGTAGTAGTACTATAAATTTTATTTTCTTAACCAAAATTTTTTGTTGCTACTTCGTTGTTGTTGTTTTTATTGCTATTTTTAAATGGGTGTGCTGTAATGTAATTGCTGTTCAGAAATAAAAGATCATGACACAGATATGAAACAACCACATAGTCTGAAGCTACAAAAAGATTTAGAGTATGCAAAGAAAAACCTCTCCATTTTGTTTTGTAGATCTGAGACATTCATGAGCTAAAACATCCTGTGCTATAAAATAATGTTAAGTATAAAAACTCTATAGCCTTCATCAGAACCCTTAAAGAATTTTAAATATTGGTCTAAGGTAGGAAGAACAGTTGAATTGAGCAGCGCTAAGTTGAAAGGCACTAGGGTGATGAGTCAGGTATATTCATATATAGTCACAGATAGACAAAGTTTAAAGGGTTTTGTCATGCCAAACAGGATTTAAACAAAGTTTTTAACTGAGTTTGCCCTTGTTACAGAAGAAGAGCTTTACGGATGTTTTTATATTGATTACTCTAGTCAGAGTGAAGTCATTGTCTTCTAAAAATTTACACTCTGCTTCCACTTTAGTGCAGGAGATATACAACTCATTTAAAGAAAAATTTTCCACTACACTGTACAGTAAAATACACCTAACAGAAATGCCAGCTTATGACCAATAAAACCAGTAAATCAACATGTGACATGGGCTCAGAAAAGTAAATGTGAACTAGAATAGACCTGTTTACCACAGATGACTCTCTTAGGTGCTGTGAGAGTTATTTTTTGAAAGAGATTCCAAATTAATTGAATTTGGGGCCATTACCATCATAAGTTTGGGACCTCAGTGAATTTCCCTGGAATCTCTTCAAGAAACTGTGAACTGAAGCAAACTAAATAGAGGCACCCAAGCCTTTTTTTTTGGAAAAATGAATTCATCCATTAGGTAACATCAAATGTAGTAATGACCATGGAAAAGTCAAGAGGTAGCACCAGACTAAAAATTTTTTAATAATGCGGAAATTTTTAAATACTGCAACTTTACTTAAATATATAGATTAAAAACTCATTTTAGCATTTTAAACCTAATGATTTAAGACACTGAGGTAATACAGCAGCATTCAGTCAGCTTATCAAACTGAATTCTCTTTCAAAAACACCTTACTATGATTCATTCCCAAGGTCTGAGAGAGAAACCAGATTATCAGCCTCTCCTTTGAGCCAGATAATCATGCCCAAATCCAAAGTTATTTGTGAAGAGTTCACTGCTTGAGTTCCTAGCAGCTTGATATTCATGCTATGTATCTGCAGAAAACATGGCAAGGCTACCTGATAAAGTTTTCATCTTCTGAAAACTTCAGTACTCAAGGAAGTACATCATATCAACTGTGAATGGAAAACTGAAAGCAAGATTTCTGTTACTATTTATTTATGTAAATTTATCAAATCTGCAATTATATAATCCACACGGTTAAAAAGTGTATTCAGTGAAAGTGTACAGCATTTATTTTCAATTTTAAAAAATAATGTTTAAATTTTTAAAAATTAAAAATAATTTTTAAAAATAATGGGATACTAACTTGGCCAACGTCCAGCTAAAATTTTATGTTTGCCTAAATAGAACTTCCTGTAATAATTTAAATTCAGGAGAAAGATTGATCCTTTATGATTGACAGAAATGTGGCTAAAATATAAGGAAGAAACAGATGAATTTAAAGAAGTTTCTTATCAGGACATATTCTAGAACAGATGCCATTTAGAAAGAAAGACAATGTATGAAAGAACTGATGGGTTTTCAGTGACTGAAGGAGAGTACGGAAGGCATTAGAAGGAAGAAGAATAAAAGAAAAAGGGTCAGTGTAGAACCTAAGGAGATTAAAAGAATGAAGAAATAGGGTAAAATACTGAAGAACAATAAAATGAGGAGTTTAAATATTGTACTTCTGTAAAAGATATATCAGGAGGCTCTGAGCAGAACCCTATGATAAGACATGACTATAATCAGTACATTGATAATGTAGAAAATACAAAGACAGAAGTAGGAAAAAAAATGATAGGAAGTTTTTGAATTCCCACATATTGAAAATGAGTGAATGACTTCCCTGAAACTATTGTGCAAGACTTGCTGGGCAAAATAACTGCTAATAATAATAGCAACTATTGGCAGTCCTTGCTTTGCACGGTAGTGTGGGTATATGCAAGCTGAAACTGCAAAATTATATTAATAACTAGTGGGAAAAATTGCAATTGATCCATGACCTTTAATATAACATGAAAAATTCTCTTACTGTAAGTTATAAATGACTAGGAGAATGAAAAAACAGTGAAACATATTTACTTAGGCAACTGTAATTTTAAAAAATTAGAAGCACTGAGAATTAAAGTATTTTATTTCTTTGTAAAAAACATATCAATACTAGTGAATGCCTTCTTTTCATCATATAACTTACCATACGGTATAAGCATATAGTTTCTATGCCTTGGCAAATTGTCATACTTCTAAGTTTGGATCAGCTCCCAACATTTTATCCTTTGCACTTTCAATGTCGTGAAATATCTCCAAGAGTTCCTTTAATGTGAAGTGCTTTTTGTGTGTGTGTGTTGTCATCATTTCTAGGACATCTTCATCTTTTTCGTTGTAAACCCTTTCCAACTTCACTTCCAGTGTTTCTTTTCTTTCCCTTCTTCCTCTCTTTCTTTCTTTTTTGCTGCACTATGATTTTTGTTAGCCAATTCTCTCTTTCGATTATCCGTTTTTGTAAAATGACACATGGGTTTATCATTGGGAGGCTATCCTATCTGAGTGTGAACTGAATAACAGATAGCAGTGACCAATAATGGGCAGACTTTGAAAGAGATGTGATTAGTCACTGATCACAATTGCTTCTGTTATTCACATAGAGATTTGTGGACTATACATAGAGAAGGGCTACCTGCAAAATTTGTATTTAATGTAATTACTCACAGTTAATATACTGTGGTAACTGAAATATGAATGCGCTTTGAGGCGACTGGAGTTATCTAACTAAATTATGGTAGCTTAAATTTGTGTATATCAGAGTTGTGCAATGTGAGGACTGTTTATATTTATTGAATACTTCCTATTGCCAGGTACTATTTTAAGAGTTGTACATGGCTTATTTCACTTAATTCTCACCATAACCCAATGAGATGGTGTTAATATTATCCCCAATTTATAGGCAAGTGATTGTAGATCTCCATCTGGATGCATTATAGAATTAATTCTCTCCATAATAAGGAGAATACACATTTCCACAGTCTGAATAAATCCAAAGCACTTCTTCATAAGTGCCACTTACTAACATTAAAGAGTTTGAAATGATAAGTAACATATATTCATTTGGAACATATATCTAGAGTAAAAAGTCAGGTTCTCATAATAGTATAGAAGGACATTTTTAGAAGATGCACTAACTCTTAGGTAGCATAGGAGCACCATTTAATAAAGGAGTGTCAATGAACCAAAAGTTACTCTTGGGTCCTGAGAGAGTTTAGATGTCCTTTCCTTTTTCATCTCACATTTCAGTGATGACTCTCTGACTGGGAACAAAGAGACTATTTTCAAAAAAACTCCAGTTCTGCCTAGTCAACTATGAGTTCCTTGAGGGGCAGAAGTCAAGTCTTAGCACTCTTTATACCTTTGGAGTCTAGACTACTGCCTAGCACATATTAGATGCTCAGGAAATCTTTGTGGAATTAAAGAATAAATCTTTACAGTTAGTTTCTTGCCTCAACAAAACCAAGAGCAACTGAAGTTTGAGGTCAGACATGGGATTAGGTGCTTTAGGGAAAGCAAATTTAAAAATTAAATATTTAAAAAAATAATTAAATTGGGATTTTCTGAAAGTTAAGCTTTGCTGTCTGTATTGATTTTACACGTTTGATATTGTTTTTGAAGAAAAGCAAACACCAATTAGTTCTAATGGATTTTTCCTTAATAAGAGAAGTGCTGCAAAAATCTGAACTACAATGGTTATATATTTGCCACTGTCAAATTCACACTGTATATCATTTAATTCTACTAATAGCTCTGCTACATACTGGATACATTTAATAACTAAGCAGGAAAGGAGTGGCTACTATGTCACATAAATTTAAATCAAAAGAATACTTTAAGAGAAGCGGATGTGGCTCAAATGTTTGGGCTCTCATCTACCATATATGGGAGGTCCAGGGTTCGATTCCCAGGGCTTCCTGGTGAAAAGTAAGCTGGCCCATGCAGGAGTACTGGCCTGCGCTGAGTGCTGGCCCACACGGAAAGCTGGCGCAGCAAAATGACGCAACAACAACAACAACGAGGCACAGAGGAGAGACAATGAGGGACATAGCAGATCAGGGAGCTGAGGTGGTACAAGAGATTGAGCAGCTTCTCTCCACTCTGGAGGGTCCTGGGATTGGTTCCTGGTGCTGCCTAAGGAAAGACAAGCAGACACAGAGGACCACACAGAGAGCAGAGAGCCAGCGCAAAACAAGGTGAAGGGGTAGGTAGGGGGGTGGGGGGAGAAATAAATAAATAAATAAATCTTTTAAAAAAAGAATACTCTAAATTTCTTTGAGGACAACTTATTAATAGGAAATAAAAGTAAAAATCTGAAATTGTTACATTGCTTTTTCAAAACTTCTGAAATACTAGCTATCAAAAGAACCACCAAGCCAATATTAATTTTTGAAGGTTATTAGAAAATTTTAACTTTGGGTTTCTTACAAAAAATTTCATCCATAGAAATCATTGTAGAAATATGCTTAAAATGATGTGTATGTTTCTTTGCCCAAATTATACAAGTCATTTCTATTGTATTTTAGAAATTAAGAAATTATCCAATACAACTGAATTCTGTCAATGACTGTGCCATGCAGCTATCTAAAACATATGTAAACTAGCTGGTATATGATTTATTGATTGGTAAAAAAAATATTGAATAGTTGGGGTTGAAAGGGATATTAACAAATAATATGGTCAGAAATACTTGTACAAATTCTTAGAGAATATTTAGACATCAAATATTTAGACACCAGAAAAGAACTATGCTGAATTCATTTTAGATATTCTGAATCACATCTAGAAACAATCAATTTCTTCAAAGAGGTATATTTTGGGGGTGTTTTTGCCAGTAGACAGGTTTAACCTTGGTGACTTGATATTAGTCTGTCTATGCAAGACAGAGCAGGGAGAGAGGGTATAGACCAGAGCAGACGGGGCATGTGTTAGAAAGAGCAGACAATGACCTTGTAGCTTGAGGGAAGGATATATCATACAGTCTAAGAGACATGAAGTGCAAGTGGACCCAGACAAATCACAAAGGTCAGGCAGAAGACGATAGACA
>PVKH010036792.1:0-11543 GCA_004027955.1 Chaetophractus vellerosus | reverse complement strand
TCTCTCCTCTGTATCTCTTTGTTGCGTCATCTTGCTGTGCCAGCTCTTCGTTTAGGCCAGCTTGCTGCATGGGCCAGCTTGCCTTTCATCAGAAGGCCCCAAGAATTGAACCCTGGACCTCCTACATGGTAGATAGGAGCCCAATTGCTTGAGCCACATCCGTTTCCCTGCATTCACTTATAAAGAGCTTAAAAATTTTTTTTGTTTTGTTTTTCTAGACTGTATCTGTGAAAACTACAAGCTGACCACAAACTGCTCTGTGAACATCAATGGTCAATGCCAGTGTTTTTCAATTGGTACACAAAATTCAGTCATTTGCTCAAAATGTGAGTAGAATGTCCTCTGTCCTCATTGTCCTTAAACTTTTCTTTGACTTAATAGTTCTTTAATTTATATGTCTTGAGTTGGGGAGTTTACCTGCTCAAATCTGAATAGTGTTATTTCTTTTTGTTGAAATCATATTGTATTTGAAGCTTCAGAAAGGGGATTGTGGGAACATTTAAGTTTACAATAATCTTTGGTCCTAGGAGTTTTGAATTAAGTTTTTTCCCCTGTAGTATAAAACTGCATTTATCTTTCAGTTTGACATTAAGCTTTCTTTTTAGTGGCTACCAAATGTTTAGTGATGAAGGCGGAAATGATTGGCTCAAAGTCTGGAAGAAGACCAAAACCTGAAGGGGCTCTCCAGAGCAATGATGGGCTTTATGACCCTGACTGTGATGAGAAGGGACTCTTTAAAGCCAGGCAGTGCAATGGCACCGCCACGTGCTGGTGTGTGAACACGGCTGGGGTCAGAAGAACCGATAAGGACACTGAAATAACGTGCTCTGAACGTGTGAGGACCTAGTGAGTTATCCTGCCAATATTACTTGTTTTCATGCTTTCAGTTTCATTTAATTAGATTTGTTTTTTTAATATGTCACATGATTTCATGGTTAGAATTCAAAAGCTAAAAAAATTGTACAGTGAAAAGTCTCCCTCTCATTCTAATTCCTTTCTTCATAGAACTGATGTCACGTCACCAGTTTATTCTGAAACCTTACAGGGATATTTTATGAATTTACTAGCAATGTATGTTTTTTCTCAGTTCTTATATAAATGGCAGCATACCAAACAAAATATTCCCTTTCTATATTTTCACTTAACACTGTTATATATATTAAAGTTAGATTGCTATTAACTGAATATGCATAATTTAAGCTACTTATGTAGTTGCTTATTATTTTTTATGGTATGATATGATTGTCTTTGGGATTATTTAATGATAAAGAATAAACCTACTTAAGCTAACTTAAGCAAAAAAAGATTTTACTAGAAGAGACTAGAAACCAGACATCTGTCAGGAAAAAGCAGGTACTTTCTAGTTATCTTCTGGGGCCTCATGGTCACTCTTTTGTTTCTTCCGGTGACTTTTTTACTTGAATGTGGCCCAACATGGCCAGCTTAGTATTGACTCGAACCTTACATGTGTGGTCAGAGGATAGTCAATCTTAGATATGGTACAGATTCTTTATGAAGGATGTGTGAGGCCAGGGAAAAAATTATGGGCATATCTATCTAAAGCATAAATTTTCCGTTAGCTCTAGTGTAATTCCATTTAAGAATTTTAATATTAGCTTATTAATAGAAACACAGTACAAAAGCCTGAGCTGTTACAGTTGATTAATGCTGCCTTTTTACTTTACAGCTGGATCATCATTGAATTAAAACACAAAACAAGAGAAAAACCTTACGATGTTGGAAGTTTGCGGACGTAAGTACTATCAAATGCATTCTATCATATTTGCACAGTTGGTGCTCAAATCTTTCATCCTATACCATTAGTAAGACTGAAACAAGAATAAAAGCTTTTCCATATTTCTGAAAAATGAAGTTATATAAATAATATTATTAACCTTAATTTGAAACTAGAGTTGCAAGAATAATACAAAGAATTCCTCTAGTACCTTTCACTCAGATTCATCAATTATTAACATTTTTCCACATTTGCTTTCTATGTGTTTGAATGTGTATGGTTTATATCTATCTACCTACTTATCTATGAATGTATAAATTTTTTTCCCAGAGCCATTTGAGAGCAAGTTGTAGACATCATGCCATTTTAGTGCATCTTTTCCTAAAAACAAAAGACATTCTTTCATTCTTTTTTTTTTTTTACCTAATGATGAAAAATTTTATTCTGCATAAAGGTCTCTGGAAAATAAAGCTGCTTTGGGGGCACATAAATGAGGAATGATCCATACATAGTACAAAACTCAATTATGGAATTATTTTCTACCTATTCCCAAATACTCCAAATTACCAATGCTTAATTGGAAATAAAACATAATTGCCACACTAAAAGGCTAGAAGTGAAATGTGACAGAATTTAAGCCAGCAGATATAAATGCAGCAACACCTATGTGTATTTAAAAAATCAAATATTGGAAAAATCAAATATAAGGAAGAGTGCTGGCCTCAAATACATTTCACCTGAAATCCAACCATAGAAACTCTGTCTATTTTTTTTTTAAGGAGGTATAGGGAATTGAGCTATACCAGCTCCCCGTGTCCATGATTTTTTAGCAATTTTAATTTTAAAATTGTATGAAAACAAATTAAGAATAGCAGATGAGTTCAGTGACAAAAAGGGCACCTTTTGGCTAAAACTACAAAATAAACTACAAAATTTCTTTAATAATCAAATTCAGGAAATTTAACATTGATGCCATATTGTGCCAGTTTTCTCAATAATGTCAATTTCCCCCCTCTTATCTAGGCTTCAATCCAGAATTGTTAATTACGTTTAGTTGTTGGGACTCTTTAGTCTCCTTTAATCTGAAACAGTATGTTAGCTTTTTTTGGGAGGGGTGTCTGAAGAGTATGGGCAAGTTGTTTTATAGAATGCTCCTTAAATTTGGTTTGATGTTTCCTCGTAATTATATTCAGGTTGTACATTTTTGACAGGAAAACTACTTAACGATCTTGTGTCCTTCTCAGTACTTTTCAACATCAGGAAGTAGATGATATCAGTTTGTCTCTTTACTAGTGATGTTAACTTTGCTTAAAGTGGTGTCTGCGAGGTTCTCCATTGTAAAGATACTATTTCCCCCTTTGTAATTAATAAGTAATCTGTGGGCCGATCCTTGGGTATTATGTAAATATCCTGTTTCTCAGCAGATTGTCACTCAATAGCTTTAGCCTGAACAAATGATGATAATGATGATGATAGCTGCAAAATGGGTATAAATGTTTTATCAAATTTAGTTAACAGTTCTAGACCTTAAGCTGTCTGCTTAGGAAAGTGTAGTGATTCTTAGTGCTGTGTGGTACAAACATTTTTCTTTTTTGGTAAACCCAGATTTTTAAATTATTTGCAGTGCTCTTGAGACAGCAATCACAACTCGTTATCAGCTGGATCCAAAATATATCGCAAACATTCTGGTAAGATTTTTAAAATTAATGAGCTTTAGCAGAAAATTGGTGAGGTATGTTTGGGGTATAAAGGTCAGTCAGTGATTTTAATAGTGGTTAGCTACATTTGAATGACAATTTAAGTCCTATAAACTCCCTGTTTTTGTTTTGTTTACATAGCCTTGAAAACTAGTTTACTCTTAAGAAAATGTAGTATCTCTTAGTAACCCTAAAACATGCCAGTTTCTTTACCCTGGAAAACCTCTCTGATTGCTTTTGGCACATATTTGCTTTAGCACACTACACTAGCTCCCGTCTTCTCTGGTTTACAGCGTTGGTCCTTTACCGTAACCTGTTAGTCATTCCTTAACTCTTTCAATTGTGGTTGAAAAATACTTGGATAGTGTGATGGAACTCTTTAAAGACAGTATGAATTTATTCTTAAATTCTTATGGATTAAAACTGATGTGTTTTTAAAGACTGTCTGGAAGGAATGCACTTTTTTTTTTTTTTTTTAAAGATTTATTTTATTTTTATTACATATCTCCCCTCTCCCCCGCTGCGGCGACGCGCCGAGACTGGTCACTGCGCAGGCGCGGCTTTCCCCGCTTGTGGGCGGCTTCTGCTTCTATTCACCGCCGGCTCTTGCTTCAGTTCGCGGGTGGCTGGCTGTGCTCCATTTGCGGGTGACCTGCCCTGCCTGTGGCGGCTTTGCCCTGTCCGTGGCAGCTTTTTGCCCTGCCCACGGCGGCTCTGGCCCGCCCATGGCAGCTTGCCATTCTCAAGGCAGTCTGCCCGCTAGGAGAGGTCCCCGGGAACCGAACCCGGGGCCTCCCATGTGGTATGCCGGCACCCTATCCACTGGGCTATCCAGCCGGCCCCAGGAATGCACTTTTTTGCTCTCTAAAAGCAGAACTTTGTTATGCATACTCCATTTTGGATTATATTTCTTTAGCATTTACTTCTAACCCAAATATGTACCAAATAAAGTACTGTGATATATTGTTGTTGTTTTTTATTAGGGAAGTTTTAGGTTTACAGAAAATATGTGTGAAATACAGACCTCCCATTATTACCTTATTACTAAAACCTTGCATTAGTATGGTACATTTGTTGCTATTCATGAGAGAACATTTTTATAATTGTACTGTTTATTAAATACAATCTTATGTTGGTTTTTAAAAAATTTTTATTCTATTAACATATATGCAACTTAAAATTTCCCCTTTTGACTACAGTCATATATATAACCAGTGCTGTTAATTATGTTCACAATATTGTGCACTGTTTCAGGAGAAGAAAATTCTCTTTTCAAAATAACATTCATTGCAATTATCTTTGGTTGCATTGCCATCTTCTTTCTCTTGGATAGATTTAAAGGGCTCCCAGAGATTTTGAATCATTGTGATAAACTTAATTATCTACTAATGGATAAGAATAGCATTGAATGTATATTACATAATATCAAAATACTGAATATAACGATTATTAAACAATGATATTTTTGTATGATTTTAAATTTTTTTTCAATTTTTTACCTCCAGTATGAAAATGATGTTATCACTATTGATCTGATGCAAAATTCTTCTCAGAAAACTCAGAATGATGTGGACATAGTTGACGTGGCTTATTATTTTGAAAAAGATGTAAGTATAATATAATTCCTGTGTTCAGGAACATAATGTTGTCTCTCATGTCTCAATATATTCAAGATGTTTCATCACATGTTTCTTCACTTAGATTTCCATCCTTATCTCCCTTATTCTTCACTTGGTCTGCGGCAATTAATTTTGTCCTTCCTGCCACTTACATACTCTTACTTGTTTGTATATGTATGCCTTTCATCATATTCTGCGTAAAATATTTTCTCTCCTCCTTTTACTTATCTATTACTTCCTTGTTAGTTGTTATCCAGTATCTGTGTGTATCCTTCCCTCACAATGATTACAATTTCCATGAACAAGAGATAAACATAATAAATGCTGTGTAACTTGATGTACTTGAAATATTTCATTTAAACTTTAATGTATTCTAGTGAAGTATTTTCTGATGAAATCTTGGCCTTGCTTCCCAAAAATCTGGCCTGGAGTAGAGCACAGGGAGAGAGGATAAAAGAAAGTATAAATGAAATAAGATTGGCCATGTGTTGATGTTGTTGAATCTGGGTGATAGGTACATGTGCTTCATTATGCTGTTCTTCCTATTTTGGTGTATGTTCAAAGATTTCTTATAATAAAAGTTTCGGTGTATCAGATTGTTATCACAGAAGCTTAAAAAGTTCCTGGCAGCAATTCTTTTGGTAATAATTGGTGTGTAACCACATATGGCTATGGCTGGTTTTCTTAAATATTTTTTACTGCTTTTCTTCTCAATATAGGTTAAAGGTGAATCCTTATTTCATTCCAATATCATGGACCTGAGAGTAAATGGAGAACAACTAGATCTGGATCCTGGTCGAACTTTAATTTACTATGTTGATGAAAAATCACCTGAGTTTTCAATGCAGGGTCTACAAGCTGGTGTTATTGCTGTCATTGTGGTCGTGACAATAGCAATTATCGCTGGAATTGTTGTGCTGGTGAGTATAGTACAAGTAAAATTTCATTTAAGGGTAAATTCTTTCAATAAAGGTAATATATGAAAGAGGTACATTTGTATTCCAAAACATCTTAATGAAATAAAACCTGTATTTTTTAAATAATCTCTATATTGAATGAATCTATTGCAATTCTGGTCCGTTTTTAAAAAGCAGTCCCTTTATGACACAAGGAAGGATACTAATCTGAAAAAAGCTCACAGCTGTGTACCTCACAGGCCCTATATGCTGCCATCAAGCTGCAGATGTCCTTCACTTCTCCTTCTCACTACAAACAATTCAATACTCTTGCCAGGTTTAGTGCAAAATACCTGAACTCCCAAAGAATTCAGGGAAATGAAACAACAAACCACTAAAATAAGATTAGCATAGAAAAGAATTAAAAGTGATAAATATGAAGCAACAATTCTAAATAAAAGATTAACAAATTGAATTTAGCAGTGGTTCAGCAGAATAATGTATTCCCTTCAAAATAGAGTTTATTCTAGGAATTAGGAAATCTTACCAATGCAATGGAATTCAGAAATAGAGTTGAGTGTATATGGGAACTTAAAGTTTCCATTCATTGGAATTATCATACTTGGCTGTCCATCTGGAAGTAAACAAAGTTGAATTCCTATTTCACCCTCCACCTCCCTCTGGCTGGCTGCATTCCTGACCATGTGAGAATGTCTCTTCCTGGACAACTCATTGTGACAAGAGTTGGGCAATGCCTCCACATTCAAAAGCACATTTCAGATGGATTGTAGTTTAAACATGTACAAAAATAAAACAAATCTCAAGAAAATTAATTAAGGTTTGTATGCCCTTGTAGTAAAGGGAAACACTTAAGTCAAAATCCCATGATTTCATTAAAATAGCAGATGTAGCTCAAGTGGTTGAGTACCTGCTTCCCATGTAGGAGGTCCCCGTTTCAATCCCTGGCACCTCCTAAGAACAAAAGCAAGCAACAGAAAAAAACAACTCTCATTGGGGAGCAGATGTAGCTCAGTGGTTGAGCAGCTGCTTCCCATGTATGAGGTCCTGGGTTCAATCCCTGGTACCTTCTAAAAAGAAAAATGTGTATGGCAAATTAATTGTAAAGTAAAAATATCAATGATAGGCTAGAAAAATATTCATGATGCACAAACAAAAAAGGGTATTATGTGTAATATACAAAGAGTTCTTACAAATTGATGAGGAAGAGATAAAACACCCTAAAAAAAGAATTGTAATAGGTATAGACAATTTACAGAAGAGGAATTCTAGAGGGTAAACACATGAAAGATTAAGCATAGAAATCTAATTGTCCTATAGAAATGAAAGCACAAGTACTTAAGTATGTTCAAGGTTAGGTATTGCAGCATTGTTTGTAAGGATCAATCTGGAAACAATCTGTGTGTCCTGTACACACAGTAAGAGAATGGATGGGTAAATTGTGTTATGGCCATGCTTTGGAAAAAGTGGAAACTCAAGCTGTCTTTTGATTTGGAAGGGTTCCTAGGATGTTGATACAGGCTGCAGAGAGGGAAATGATATTCCATTTTTAGACCTTGAAACTTTTTTTTTTTTAAGATTTATTTCTATTTATTACATTCCCCACCTCCCCCTTTCTGCTTGCTCTTGCTGTGTGTCCATTCTTGTGTTCCTCTCTGTCCACTTTGTCTCCCCGTTGCGGCGACGCACCAAGACCAGTCATTGCGCAGGCGGCTTTGCCCCGCTTGTGGGCGGCTTCTGCTTCCATTCACAACCGGCTCCGCTTCACTTCGCAGGTGGCTGGCTGTGCTCCATTTGCGGGCGACCTGCCTTGCCCGTGGCAGCTTTGCCCTGTCCGTGACAGCTTTTGGCCCTGCCCACGGCGGCTCTGCCCACCCATGGCGGCTTGCCCTTCTCAAGGCAGTCTGCCCGCTAGGAGAGGTCCCCGGGAACTGAACCCGGGGCCTCCCATGTGGTATACCGGCGCCCTATCCACTGGGCTATGCGGCCGGCCCCGACCCTGAAACTTATATGCATGTGTTTATGTACATTTTTATTAGCACAGAAAAAGGTATGAAAGAATGTGCACCAGACTGGTTTTTTAAGTTTAGTAGTGAAATTTTAAGAAACAATGAATGGTTATGTGTAGGTTTTTAATTTTTTCAGATAGGAACTATATCCATTGAAAGCATTAGTGTCAATTTAGAGCTTGTTTGAGTAGCAGTAGAAAAATAGTAATCATTTTTCTTCCATTTAGGTTATTTCCAGAAAGAAGAGAATGGCAAAGTATGAGAAGGCTGAGGTAAATGGATTACTTAAGTAATAAAATGGCCCTTGTTTATTCTCTCACCCTTAAAATTCACTGGAGTCCCTTTACAGTGATGGTCCGTAGGGTCTGTCCCTTTAGGAGAGGACAGTCTTAGAATGGGCCCTTACCTAAATCTTCCTGTATGAGTTCCATGGCAGACTGACTACCTTATATTGAGTTCTGCTTCATAGGTAATAGTGGGATAGGAAGCCTATGATTTTTATCCTACAGAGTGTCAACACCATAGAATCTTTTAGAGGCATTCTCTATGCCAGTGCTACTTATTAATATTTTGCCAACTAACATTAAAATAGAAATTTTAAAGAATATAGAAAAAACTAGTAGAACCAGAAATTATAGCATTTTCACCCCCTACCATAGTGGATCATCTGTCTTAGCTGGTTTGGGGACCATGAGTCTAGGGACTGCCCTGAGCTGAATTGTGAGATAGGCAGAGAGATGCCAGGTGGTGTAGTAGTGTTCAGTGTAGTGTCGGGGTTACAAGCAATACAGACCTGGGTTTGACCACTTAAAAGCTGGGCAGGTTATTTAACTTCTTTAAGCCTCATTGTTTCTTCATCTGTAAAACGGGGGTAATATAATCAACCTATTGTAAGGATTAAACAAAGTATTCTGTGTAAAGTGTTAGTACCTTGCTTGCCAAATGTTTGCCAACAGTAGTTGTCACCATTTTCTCCATTCTGTCTGTAACTAATTGTGTGATCTGGGACAAGTAACTTAATTCCAAACTTCAATTCCTCACCTATGAAATGAAAGGCATGCCTCACCCTGTAGCACGCCCGCACCCATGTCTCAGGTTGTGTACTTATTTCTAGTTTTCTTAATGAACGCTATTCTCTTGTCTACCATAAATAAATAAATAAGTAGAAGGATTGAAAATAGAAAATTGGTTCTTCCTAGCTATAAAAATAGTATAAATTTAATAAAAAGCTTACCCATTGCCAAAGACCTTATCTTAACTACTGCTTTCCCCAGTCACTTTGGCCATATTGTCTCTAAATATCAGTTTTAATCTTATCCTCCATGTGTGCTTCCTATAAATGGCTTTTTAAAAAAATATGTCTCATAGACGTGGGAGATGCATCTTGCTTTCCTCTTTTAAAGACAATTATTTCTTTTTTAAGTACATTATGAACCCAAGACTAAAAATTTATTTTAAAAATGTTTTCTCTGCTTTTTCCCTCTTTTTCAGATAAAAGAGATGGGTGAGATGCATAGGGAACTCAATGCATAACTGCTATAAATTGAAGTGAAACTGCAGGAAGGAAAATTAGCACACAGACTCACATTACAAATGTATGAGCATGGGAACGAAGAGAAGATTTTTGAAGATTACTATTTTGTTACTTAACATCATATATTTGTAATAATGAGAATTGTACTCACTTGTAAGCAGCTTGAAATTGGCTTTACCAATCTTAAAATATTACAAGTATCTGAAATATGCAGATTTAATATAAAACTCAGAATTTAGACTGCATGGTTAAAATTACTTATGCATAACATCAAAGAGTGCATTAAATATGCTTCCACCATTTGAAAGACTACCGTCTCATTTGTGATTGAAAGCTGCTTTTCTATTTACTTTTTGAGTCTTGTACATATTATTTTCTTAATTTCTTTAAACTTTTTTATGGACTATGAAATAAAACATGTTTAAGCTGAATTTTGTAATTTTGTTCGAATTATATTGAATCAAATTTCAGTATATTTTAAAGATAATAGGTTAAGAATTGCTTTGAATGCTAATTAAGAGTAGTTTTGAATGAATACTTACCATGTATATTCAATATAAACTATATAATGTGTAACTTCATAGAAAAATCACTTTTATTCTGAATGAATCATAAGATTCTGTTCTGGACAAAGATTGGTGTTTTGGCATAACACTTTACCTTGAGGCAGAATTGGTGGAGAATGTTCTGAACCATGACTTCTATGGTTGGTGGGGTTAGAAGCAATGTTTAATACACCAAAGCTTCTCAATATATTACATAATGAACAGAGGTATTTTCAGTCACCTAAATATGTTACTATGAAATTAAAGTATCCTGAAATATTTTGCTTTTTTTTAATTTGAGAAGTGGGTTTACAGAACAAGTGTGCATAAAATACAGAATTCCATATACTACCCTATAATATTTTGCTTTCGATAGGGCTTTTTTTTTTTTTTAGCATTATGAAGGTCAAAAGAACTACATTAAAGAAAATATGGAAATTAGATTTAAACAATTACCTATGAATTTTATCCCTTCTGTATTAGGTTCCCAAGATTTTCTACGCCTTATGTATATACCTTATTCAACCCCCTCCCCTTGAATGTGGGTGGAATCTATGAATATCATGAGCTGTCACTAGCGTAATTGTTTCTTTTTATGGCAAAGGTAAAGAGCTTTTGCGGATATAATTAAGAACCCTAGTCAGTTGACTTTAAATTAAAAGGGAGATTATCTAGGGTTGACCTGACCTAATCAGGTGAGCCGTTTAAAACCAGGTCTAGAGATAGGCGACAAGAAGCAGAAATAGAGATGCTCTCCTGTTGGCCTTGAAAGCAAGCTGCCCTGTTATGAAGAGGGCCTTGGTCTCACGACCACAAGGAATTGAATTCTGCCAACAACCAATGTGTCCCAGATGAGATTGCATCCCAATCAACACCTTCCCTGCAGTCCTGTGAGACCCTGAGGAGAGGACTCAGCTAAGCTATGCCTGGACTCCTGGCATAGAAACAGATAATAAATAGTTCTAAGCTACTAAAATTTATGGTAGTTTGTTATGCATCAATAGAAAAGTAATTCAAGTAATAAGAGAACTTTAAAGACTGTAGGAGCAGCTACTAACCCTAGGTCTGAGATACAGCACCAAGGGAAGAGGATCACCTCCACCCCGAGACCTAGATCTTGAGGGCATGATAGCTCACTGAATGACAAAGTTGTGGTGTCATGCTGGTGGAACTAATTGAAAATCTGCCTTGTGGAACTTGCTAGACATCCACCATCAAACTACATCCTTCAGGCTGGCCAGCCACCTGTTTCTGTAACAGCCCTGGAGCTAAGAGTGGTTTTACATATTAAATGGTTGGAAAAAAAATCAAAAGAATATTTCATGATATGTGAAAATTATATGAAATATAAATCATAGTGTCCATAAATAAAGTTTATTGAAGCACAGCTATACTCATTTATTCATGTGTCATGTATGGCTGTTTTGCACTACAACAGAGTTGAATAGTTATGACAGAACTGATGGCCTGCAAAGCATAAAACATTTACT
>PVKH010036791.1:0-11544 GCA_004027955.1 Chaetophractus vellerosus | reverse complement strand
GCAAGCCGCCATGGGCGGGCCGGAGCCGCCGTGGGCAGGGCAAAAAGCTGCCACGGACAGGCAAAAGCCGCCACGGGCAGGGCAGGTCGCCTGCAAATCGAGCGCAGCCAGCCACCCGCGAACTGAAAAAGCCGGCCGTGATGGAAGCAGAAGCCGCCCACAAGCAGGGAAAGCCGCGCCTGCGCAGTGACCAAGTCTCAGCGCGTCGCTGCAACGGGGGGGAAGGGGAGATATGTAATAAAATAAATAAATCTTTAAAAAAAAATAATGAGAAAGAGCTCCATATAATTATATATCTACATAATAGAAGAATTCGCTTTCAAAACATAATGAGAGGAGGTCAGCTATAGCCCAGTGGATAGGGCGCCAGTTCACCACATGGGAGGCCCTGGGTTTGGTTCCTGGAGCCTCTCTGAGTGGGCAGACCACCTTGAAAGGGCAAGCCGCCTGTGCGGTGGGCTGACTTGGCATGTCGCTGTAACGGAGGGAGACAAAACAGACACAGAAGAACTAAAAAAAAATGAACACAACAAGAACAAGCAGAAAGGGGGGGATATGTAACAACAACAACAAAAAAAAACATAATGAGAAAGAGTTCCATATAAGCTATAGACCAATATCCAGAATATATGCTAAGTGATAAAAATAAAGTACAAAAGATTATGTTGGGTATTTTTTAAATGGGGAAACTATGTTATACACACACCTACATGTTGTAATGTAGAGAATGTCTCTGCACATAGATGCAAGAAGCTGACTCTAGTGATGGCGCCAAGGAGAAGGAACTAAATTTTTGGAGGATCCAGGTAAGAGGGAGATTTACTTTTTAGTTTACACATTTTGTTTCCTCTTGTTTTTATATCATATGCATCATCCATTCAAAGAAAAAATAGGCCTTATTTTAAAATTCCAAAGAATTCATGTGTGGAGATTTATCAATCATGGAGGCATAGTGCCAAGGGAAAGAACCATATTTGAAGTCTAGAGAAACAAGGGATCCAGTTTGGTAACTACCAACCAGGAAAGGAGTCAGAAAATGGTGTGAAAATGAAGCTTAAGAGCTAATTCCACTGACTACCAATTGCCTGTCCAAGATTATAAAACTTATTTTGGGCAACATATACAGCTGGCTCCGGGGTATGACTCAGTCTGCCATGGTAATTTGTAAATTTTTGAATAATCTCCTTAAACTATAAGACACAAAAATCAATAGCATTTGCTGTATCCGATTAATCCATTTCCACTCACCATCTACGAGTGCAGATGTTTTCAAACTAATTTTAGCATCAGACCTTGTAATGGTTAAGTTCATGTGTCAACCTGACCAAGTAATTATACCCAGTTGTTTGGTCAAGCAAGTACTGGCCTAATTGTGCTCTGAGGACATTTCATGGACTTGAATCATCAGTGAGTTGATTGCACCTAAGTCTGATTACATCTGCAATCAACTGAGGAGATTGCCTTCAACAATGAGAGATGTCTCATCCAATCAGTTGAAGGCCTTAAAAGGAGAAGTGATTTTAGCAATCAGAAGACAGAATTGGCATCTATATTCCAGATAGCCAGCTTCCTCTGGGGAACTCGTTGAGGACCTTCATCAGAGTTCCTGGCTTGCACCTTGCCCTACGGAATTTGGACTTGTGCACCCCAATGTTCATGTGAAATAATTTTATAAAACCTCATACTAATTACAGATATCTCCTATCCGTTCTGTTTCCTAGAGAACCCTGGCTAATACAGTCTTTTTTTACAATAAAATATTGGACAGTGCCTCAATGCCTATATAAATCAAATGAAGCTGTTCTGCTTGAGTGAAGGCAGGGTGGTGGAGAGAGCTTGGTCCATCTGTTCAAAAAGTTGCTTGTCCCATCTCCTTTCAGCAGCCCATCCACCTTTCTCTCTGCTGAAGGCAAGTTGAAAATGTGTGTTCTTGTGAGGGAAAAATGAGGCAAAGATAAAAATAAATAGGTGATTGATGTAGGTCCCACAGAGATTTTCATATAGGTAGCATGACAGTCCATGGGTGGTTCCAATTGTGCTGGTAGAGAGTGGCCCATAGGAAAAAGTCACCAAGACTCTAAATGGAGGGGTTCCCTGGGGCTGTTCCATCTTGGGGTGCATAACTTAGTAATTGTGTCCACTTAATGGGTGGTCATGACCTGGGCTATGAAAACCAGAGAATTGGGCTATTTGTCCCAGCTGTCAGAATCTCTGCCCAGGATGGAGAGCTTTTCCACATTACTTGCACCATGGGTTCAATTTCTCCCACATTTTCTGTACTCTGTCCCTCTATATTAACAATATATTTTATTTAGTAGTGCATGTTAAGATTCCTCTAAGTATCTTCTCAGCCCATCAACATTTGTGTGCATGTATATATGTATAAATATATATGTGTGCATGTTTATAACATATATATAAATACAAATGACTCCCTATTTTATAATTTTCACATACACATGCAATAGAAATTGTCATGGCTAGTTGTTGTGGTGGAGAAGTCATATGAATCTGATATTTTTCCTCAGACTGCTCTCTGTTCAACTGTGCAAAATTGAGCAAGCTATTTAAACTCTGTGAGCCAGTTTTTTTTTGTTTGTTTGTTTGAGGTACCGGGGTCCAGGGACTGAAACTAGGACCTCAAATGTGGGAAGCCAGTGCCACACAGGCTTCCCTGAGTTGGTTTTCTCATTTGTTTTATTCAGGAGGTACCTGGAGCCAAACCTGGGCCTCCCGTGTGGGAGGCAGGCTTTCAACTGCTTGGCCACATCTGTTCCACTGTGAGCCAGTTTTAAAATGGGGAATGTAAGTGTACTTAACTAGTAGTGTTCCTTTGACTATTAATTCTAGTCCATGTGCATGAAGCACCTGGTGTGGACATTGTTCAGTAAATTGTTTGTTTCCCCAGCATTTCTTCCCCTGCCTTCTTCTCCTCTTCCCTGATTAAAGGAAGGGCTTCCATAGCTAGTAACATCAAAATACTAGGTTTTTAAAATAGATTGCAACTACATGTATCTTTGCCTTACAGTTCGGCAAACACACACAATTAAAGAAAAATCAAACGTATAAAGGTAATCAACATCAAATCTATGAGTTGTTTGTATTTCAGAGGAATCATGCAGGTTCCATTGTCAGCTTACCAGTTTATTTAAAACGTTCGTTAGTAAATAATTCTGTGCATGTTTTATACAAGAAAATATGAAATTGAGGAATTTATCTCTTCCTCCAGTCCCACCAGATCAATGCCCTGAAGCCTCCTACTCAATGGGTCACCAAAACAGCTCACTCACACAGGATCTTGCCCCCACTCAGTCGTTTTTTGTGAGAGAGATCTGCCTATGTTCCTTTGAAAGGAAAAATTTAGGACCAGAGAAAAGGAAAGAGATAGGAAGACAAAAAGAATAATAGTAATGGTAATAGTAAAGGTTGGAGAGTAAATGTACAAGACCTAGGAAATTGAAAAATTAACACGGGTAAGAAGCACAGAGGAATAAGATTAGGAAAGTGGATTAGAAACCATGAAACAAGAAACAGAATAGAGAAAAAATATATAGAATGAATTAAAATGCTGGAATGACAAGAAGAGGAGAAAAGAAAACAGAAAGGAAAGAAAGAAAAACTTAAAAAATTGAAGGTATATAGAGAAAAAGGGAGAGAGGAAGAAATACAAACAAGAAAAATTGGAGGCCAAATAAAAGAGGTGGAATGAAAGAACAATGGAAAACAAAAGATATAAAGAGGAAGGAGTGAAAAGAAATAGCATAGGTAGAATAGATCAGTACCCAAAAGAATAAAAGGAAAAGAAAAGAAGAATAAAAAGAAGAGAAAGAAAGGGAGAGGATACAAAACAAGCAAGAAACAAGACAGCAGCAACTCATTTTTTTTAAAAAAAGGAGACAGAGGTAAAAAAAACAAAAAACAACATAATAAACACAGAAAAACAAACTTCTTTCTTAGACCCCTAAGGATCTTCTCAAGCTGCTGGTGTTCCTAAATCACACCCTGCAGCCTGCCCTCTGTAGGTTTTGAACTGGGTTTTAGTGAGTAAAGTAAGGGAAATAAAAGAAAATAAATCTTTTTTTTTTTTAAATAATAAGAGATCCTAGAAAAGATAATACAAAGAAAATGTCTATATGTTCCCTGTCATAAAGTTTCAGCTGAATGCCTGATAACCTGGTATATCTCATCTCAAGGAACAGCCAGGAATTGGACCAGGGACCTCATATATGCTTGGTATGAATTCTTCCACAGAGCTATTCTGAGTCCTTGGGTTAATTATCCTTTCAGAAGGCTATCTGCCCCTTTTCCTTCAGGCAGGCTAGATCCCTGCAGTTAACTGGAGCATTGCTGATCACCCCCTGTCTTTGCCTCCTCACTGATGTAATTCCTCTCTTTACCTAGGTGGCTGGGCATGACCTCCAGCCTGAGGCGATATCCCTCCCCTCTCCCTGTTGAGTTGGGGTCCCTTCCGATATTCAAAGGCGACCTAGCTGGCTAAGCTTGCTAAAAAACAAATCACTCCCCACTCTCCCAGACTCCTCTTCCTTGCAGGGAATCTGCCATCACCCTCCTATTTGGAGAAGGGGCTAGGGTCTCCATTTAGTTTGTGTTCCCTGAGGGCCAGGTATGTGTGCCCCTTCCAGTCACTGAGATAAGCAAACTCTGATTATTCCTATACACTATTGATAAGAAATCTGAAGAAGAAGTCAGAAAAAAGTTCCCATTGTAATAGTGACTAAAAGAGTACAATATTTAGGAATAAACTTAACCAAGTACATAAAGGGCCTATGTTCAGAAAACTACAACATTGTTAAAAGATATCAAGGAAACCTAAATAAATGGAAGGACATTCCATGTCCATGGATTGGAAGACTAAATATTGTTAAGATGTCAATTCTACCCAAATTGATTTACAGATTCAATGCAATCTCAATCAAAATTACAAATACAGGGTAGTGTGCAGAAATGGAAAAACCAATTATCAAATTTATTCAAAAGGATAAGGAGTTTGAATAGTCAAAAACATTTTGAAAGAGAAGAATGATGGTGGAATTTTCACACATCCTGATTCTAAAGCATATTACAAAACTACAGTGGTCAAAACAGCATGGTAACAACATAGTGACAGATATATTGACCAATGGAATCAAGTTGAAAGTTTAGAAATAGACCCTCACATCTATGGCCCAGTGATATTTGACAAGGCTGCCAAATCCACTCAACTGAGACAGAATAGTCTCTTCAACAAATGGTGCTGGGAGAAGTAGATATCCATGTCTAAAAGAATGAAAGAAGACCCTTACCTCACACCTTATACAAAAATTAACTCAAAGTGGATCAAAGACCTAAATATAAGAGCCAGGGCTATAATACTAGAAGAAAATATAGGGAAGCTTATTCAAGATATTGTGTTAGGCATTGATTTCTTACACTTTACAACCAAAGCACAAGCAAGGAAAGAAAAAATAAATAAATGGGACCTCCACAAAACTAAAAACTTTTGTGTTTCAAAAGACTTTGTCAAGAAAGTGAAAAGGCAGCTTACTAGACTAGCCACTATTGGCAAAACAGAGTACTGAAGAATTGGAGAGGATGTAGAGTAATAGGAACACTCAGTCACTGCTGTTGGAGATGTAGAATGAAGCAAACACTGTAGAAGATAGTTTGCCTGTACCTCAATAAGCTAAGTATAAGATTACCATATGATCCAGCAACCCTATTTCTAGGTATACACCCAGAAGAATAGAAGCAGGGACACAAACAGACATACTTATACCAATGTTCATAGTTGCATTATTCACAATTGCCAAAAGCTGGAAACAATCCAAGTGCCCATCAACAGATGAATGGATAAACAAAATGTGGTATATGCATATGAAGGAATATTCAGCTATAAGAGAGAATGAAGTACTGACACAAGCAACAACACTGATGATCCTCAAGGACCTCATGTTTAGTGAAATAAGTCAGACACAAAAGGGCAAATATTGTATGATCTCACTGATGTGAACTAATTATAATAAGCAAACTCATAGAGGAAGAATCTAGAATATAGATTGCCAGGAGACAAAATGGGGTTAGAGAATGAGGAGTTAGTGATTAATCTGTGCAAAATTTATAATTACGTTGATTGTAATGGTTTGGAAATGGACAGAGGTGTTGGTAGAGCAATATTGAGAGTGTAATTAACAAGCGTTGACATATGCATGTGTATGTGGTTGAAAGGGGTATTTGGGTCATAGATGTTAATAGAAGGGAAGCTAGAGGATAAGACATGGGATTCCATAACACACTGAACCTGGTGGTGGCTAAGGATTGTGGTTAATAATGCAAATATAAGAATGTTCTTTCAGGATCTACAGCAAAAGTACATCACCAGTACAAGGCAATATTAATAGGGTGGTATGGAGAAAAATGCACCTAAACCAAATATGGATCATAGTTAACAGTAATATTTTAACATTCTTGCATCAGTTGTATCAAAGGTACCACACCAATGTTAATGTCAATCTTGGAGGGGAGGAGTTGTGGTAATGTTGTTATATAAATTATGTTCTACCTGTCAATTAACATAATCCTTGTAAGAAAGTAATGGTGAGATATGGCCAAGTGTCTCAAGAGACAGGACCTTGTGAATATCTTGAATGTTATATAGCTGCATGCTTCTATGGGACATAAATATGTTTTCTGGATAGAGAGAACCTGTCACAGTAGTTAACAAAATATAAACATCCTCCCTGGGTAAGTCCTGCTATTTTCTCAAATAAAATGGCTAAAAACTTTGGGTTATATAAACCTTGCCTAATAAAAGAAAACTGCCTAGTAAGCAGGCATCAATCTTAACGCCTGCATTGATGAACCTTATTTCTGTAATAATGAAACTAAGCCTGATTTTAAATACGCTTAAGAGTTACCTCCTGAAAATTTGCTTGTTACTTAAGTGTGACCTCTCTCTAAGCCAAACCCTGCAAATAAACTCACTACATTCCACCCCGTATCCCATGGAATGGGACATGACTCCCAGGGAAGAGCTTCCCAGGAATCAAGGGCTTATTAACCAGCATGAATCAGTGAGGTATTTGGAAAAAGACTTTGATCAAAAGGGGGGAATATTAAATATAAAGGAGTTTTTGTGGCTAAGAGATTTCAGAGTTATTTGGGAGGTCATTCTGGAGGATATGCTTATACAGGTCTCAGCCAGACTTCACAAACTGCCACAGTAAACAAAGCCTCTAACGAAAGTGCTCATGAGGGCCCTAGAGACATCCAGATCCATAGTCAAGCCACTCCCTCAGCAGATTCTATCTGAAAATCTATCAAAAGCTATATACCCAATATAACATTGTTAATGAGCTCGTTGCAGTTTTGATCCTACCACTAGTTTGCAATTCTCATTAAACCTCCCTTTCCATCATACATTTCTAACCTCTTAGCAGACTAGTCTCCAACTACTTGAACTTTCAAAATTCCGAATAAAACAACTGTCATAGAACTCAAGAAATTTAGAGACTCAGTGGGTGACAACAGTTTTTGTGCATGTTACCTTCCTGTTTATCCCATTGTACATTACTTTTTGTTTGAATATTAATGACAGAAGGGCTGGCATTAGCTGAATTTCATCTCTGGTTCTAGCACACTGGAAATATAAGTCTAGTAGCAAATTCATTATCATACAATTATGTTGAAAACCAAACAATGTGATTGCCTTGTGGAATTTATTATAAAGGCTTTTACATGAATTGTGTGAGAAACAAAGGGGGAGAGCATGTGGAATTGTATTGTCAGAGTATATTTGCTTAAAATCATCTCCCTGGGAATAATTTTAAGATTTAAGAGTGAGTATTAACTCTTGCAGGTCAGCAGGGCAACATTTAGTGCACTAAATGGTTATTTTCTCACTAATTTTCTCCTTTAAGTGTTTCTTTACTGACCTAAATGTACTCGTGCACTCTTCTAAAGCTTTTATTACCATGTACATGGGAATGTTGTAATTTTTCTTCAGCATGAAAATGTTCCACTTTTCTTAGATTTTCTACTTCTTCCCCTCTTTCCTCAACACCATTCTCCATTGATATAACAAAGGAGTGCAAAATTCAAGCCCCATATTCTGGCCCATTAGTGTTTATGAACAATGAGATTAGCCTAAGATCAAATTCAGCAACAAGGTGTTAATCAAGGACAGGTACTTCTCTTTCCCATGATAAAAGGTAATGTCAGGAAAGATGTATATGGGTAGTTGTTGTTTATGGATGGCCTGGGTTGGCAGGGATTAAAATTGCAACTGACTAGGGAAATTACTTGGAACAAGAGTTTCTAAAGAGGTAACAATAGTACTTGGTTATCCCTGTTTTCAAAGTCATGGGAGTTGATGTGCCCAGCATCATCAAGGCCTGTAGGCTGTCAGGTGTTCCCAAGGTATGGAATAACAGGGGTTCCTTTTATTCTCACGTGTTCAACTTTCTGTGCTTTAGCAGTAAGGCTGAACAAAGAACAACCTCCTCAAACTTCTTCAACCAGAGCAGAGCTCTGTTCCCCTTTGATACATGGCTGATGACACCCAGGAGTCTCCCGCCCCTCTCATGTACGTTCCCAAGTTTCTCCACAATTCCTGAGTTCGATTCTCTCTTGCTCACTACTAAAGCCAGAGACTGAGCTGGGTGTTCTAGCTATAACTGAAGTCTTTTGTTTCCGTAACAAAGGACAAGATAGAAATGAAATAAATTGTGACTTATGGTATTTTAACTTCCATCATTAAGAAATTATTTGATAACTCCTTACAAGGGATTATATCATAGCAGTGTTTCAGGATATAGTAGCTGAGAAGTGAGGGTTTGATTGATAGGGTAGAAATAAAATTCAGATGTCTCTGATTCAGAATTTATGATACTTCATAAGGTCTATATGTAGTCCTTGTCACTTAAATAGTTTAGTATAGTCTTTAATTATTCAGTATCCTGAAAAGTATTTTCCACAGGAAAGATTCCTTCTTGAGCCTCCAACCTGAATTCCAGCTACACTGTATGCATTGGAGGACTCTGAGGATTATAATTCATGTATACTTTAGGTATATTTTGAACTCTGTTTTTATTCATACATTCACTTTCCTTTGTCTACCTGATTCCCATTAATATTATATTAAACTATATGTGAGTGTTTGTGAATTGACTCAGGGTAGTAACAGAAAGCCTATGTTTTTTAATCATACTTCAAACTTAAGACACCTCTTGAAGCTTTTAATCATGTCCCACATTTATTCGAGTGTGACCTTCTTTAAAAGACTTGGAACTTTCCAGGCAGAAAGGCATAACCCTGAAAAAAAAAATTTAATCAAGTTAAAAAGAAAATGAACTATATTTGAAAGTCAAGAAATACCTTTTCTTTAAACTTAGTGTATTAGAAGACATAATTTTGAAAAACTAGTTTTTGTTGTTTACCAGCTGTGACACTGATTATTTAACTTCATGTCCTAGATTCCTCATGTGTAAAAAGTTGATAACAGTGGCTACATCTCCGAGTTCTTATAAAAAGTACAATAATAAAAGCCAGTATAGCAGTAAAAAATATATTTTGTACAAGTGCAGACATGCATTTTTATGTCTATTAAGTGTGTCAGTACTGTAAATTAACACAATATTGCAAACATCCAATGGAACTTGGATTTAGAGTCAAGAGACTTGGCTTCAATTTCTGCCTCTCTTATGTTAAACTGTGTAAATCTGAGTAATTCCTTCAGACGCTCTAGGCCTTGCTTTCCATGTCAGCATCACGGTTTTGCTTGATTACTTCATTGCAAATATAAACCCATCAGAAACTTGGGGAGAGGGAAGGAGGAGCAGGATCCTTGTACCTAGAGGAGCAGATTGGAAAGAGATTGGCCTGGTGCTAGCAATCTAGCCAGGATGTGAGCTCAAGCAGGGATGTTGACAGACTCTCGTCATTATAGATTATGGTTTTTCATGGGAATTGAAGGACGCCAGTAACCCAGTGAACAATTTGAGGTTTCTAGAGCCATCCCAGGAAATGTGGATGAGAATTAAGGCAGAGAAGCTAGCTCTTGACTTTGAATTCTAAAAATGGGAAATTCCTAATTACATTCTTTGACTGGATCAGAACTGGCTGAGGGGCAGGTGAAAAGCCTCTCTGTCTGGTAATCCAAACCCTAGTATTGCAATCGGAGGTGGAAAGGACTCCAAATGACGTCATCTAACCCAGAATGTTGCGGTGCGGCCCAGGAGTAATGATTATCGGTATATATTTTGATTCAACATTTTGTGTAGTTGAGATTGAAGTTAATACTAATCAATGAGGTTCAGTTCTATTTTCTTTTCTTAGTTTTTTATTTACAAATATTCCATACCACCATGTGAAAACTCCTCCTTTTCCCCATACCCTAGTAATCTCTAATCTATTTTGTCTCTGCAATTTGTTTATTTCTAGATATTTCTTGTGACATCATGCAATATTTGTCCTGATGTTCCTTGCCGATTTCACTCAGAATAATGCTATCACAGCTCATCCATGCTGTGGCATGTCTCAGAACATCATTCTTCTTATGGCCTAATGATATTCCACTGTGTTTGTATGCCACATTAATTTTATCCATTAATATGTTGATGGAAATTTGAGTCATTACCAATTTTTGATTATTATGAATAATGCTGCTGTGAAAATTGGTATGTAGATGTTTGTCTGAGGCAATGTTTTCATTTTCTTTAGGGATATCCCTGCAAGTGGAATTGCTGGGTCGTATGGTAATTCTATATTTAAGTTTTTGAGGAAATGCCATTTTGCCTTCCACGTGGTGGCACCATTTCACATTTCCACCAACAATGTATTGGATTTCCAATTTCTCCACATCAACTCTAATAATTGCTATTTTCCAGGTTTTGGGGTTTTTTTTGTATGTTTTTTTACTAATAGCCATCTTTGTGGCTGTGAAGCAGTGTCTCACTGTGGTTTTGAATTATATTTCTCTAATTCCTAGTGATGTTTAGGCTCTTTTCATATGCTTATTGGCCATATGTATATCTATTTTGGAGATATATCTATTCAATTACTTTAATGATTTTTTAATTGGGTTGTTTGTCTGCTGTTGTATTCTAAATGTTTTTTAAAAATATATTCTTAAGAAATATGTGCATATATATTAAGCTTTTATCCAATATATGATTTGCAGCTGTTTTTTCCCCATTCTGTAGGTTGCCTTTTCACTTTCTTAATAGTAATGTCCTTTTAAGAACAAAAGTTTTAATTTTGAATGAAATCGAATTTATTTATTGTTTCTTTTGTTGCCTGTGAATTTTGTGTCTTAGTTCTATTTTCAGGGTGTCCAAAATGTCATTTCCCCAGGAAAAATGTACTAGAACATATAATAATTATTTTCAGGAGATCCAACTTGGCTAATGAGAAGAGAGTTCTGAATGCATATTGAGATTTAGAATAATTTACTCTGATTGAGTGAAGATCCTATTGATGGTCAGCATTGCTATTTTTATTCTGCTGTGCCAATGCTTACTCACATTTTAAAGTAATTAATTATTTCCA
>PVKH010036790.1:0-11546 GCA_004027955.1 Chaetophractus vellerosus | reverse complement strand
AAATATGTCTACATTGCATATGGTCCAAATGTCTCTTCTATTCAAACCTATATTTGATGCCAGAGTTTTAGGTGTACTTCCATAGAACGGAGACTACATGCTGACCGTAAGCCAACCGGTCCAGAATTCTGAGGACCTGCAACTCCTATGCTACAACTCAATGTACTCAACCAGGACACCTAGTTGGGAGGTAACAATGGAAGACGGCTATGCAGGGGAATCCAGAGAGCCTGCAGCTGCAGGCAGGATAATCCCTTCCATGGTGGAGGGGACATTACCATTCCAGACTTCTCAAGATTGGGGGAACAACTATGGACTAGAATGGACTTGCTGGAGCCTGATATAGACTTATGATGTATGGAATGCAATGCAAGAAATTGCAAAATTATGTGGAGCCAGGGTCATTGGACACTTTGGGAGCAGGGTGAGGGAAGAGCAATTGCAATGCAAGTTTTTTTTTTGTTTTTTTTTTGTTTGTTTGTTTGTTTGTTTTTTGGGGGGTGGGACCTGGGAATTGTCATGGATGATGCTGCAATGGAGGATGTAGGCCAGTTTATAGGATCATGTATCATTCAGGAACTGTAAAGAAGAGAGGGTTGTCTATGGCCTGAATTGTGATCTATGTCTGATGGCAAAACCCCAAAATGTGTGTAACTATCAGAGGCGTTATGCCACACTTAGGGATGTGAATATGGGTGATTGTGGGAGGGGTGGGGGTGTGGCATATGGGTACTACTGGAATCTCTGTGTAACATTTGCGTAATCAATGTATCCTAAAAATGTATATAGATATATAAAAAGTAAATAAAAAATTAATTTAAAAAATAAAAATACAAAAAATAAAATTAAATAAAACATGTACATAAAATTACATTTTAAAAAAATTTTTGAGGAGACAGCTTGGAAGATAGCATCCGTTCAGAGGAGCACTCACTGCTCTCAAGCAGAGGTTGGGTGATTGGGGACAGGAGCCTGCCAGTGTGGTCTTTTCTGGGAGCTTGAGAAACAGAGGTCTCGGGTGCATTGGTCTGGAGGCAACTGGACTGTGAGGTGGACTGCTAAGCATAAAATCAGAATATAGAAAAAAGCAAGGAAATACAACAAGGGGAAGAAAGTATCAATGAGAAAACTTAACACACACACACAGAACTGCAAGCTAAATAAAACTCTAGAGCAGAGAGAGAAGCTAATATACTGAATAAAACCATCAAGATAAAATGATGACCAGAGGGCAACAAAAATTTACAAGACATACTGAGAAACTTGAAGACATGAACCATTCCAAAGAACAAACAAAAAACCAGGAAGAGATGCAGAACACAGAACAATTAATCAAAGCTGTCCAAACAAATATCATGGACAAACTTAATGAAATGAAGGAAGTGATTAAGGATATTAAGAAGAGACTGGGAGCACATACTGAAGAAATTATAAACATACATTAAAAGACAACAGATACGATGTCGATGAATAGCATAATCCAAGAAATCAAAAAGCCGATGGATTCCCATAACAGCAGATTTGAACAGACAGAAGAAAGAATTAGTCAATGTGGAAGACAGTACATCTGAAATCAAACAGATAGTAGAAAAGATAGATAAAAAGATAGAAAAAATCCAGCAGGGACTCAGGGATTTAACCGATAACTCAAAATGTACAAATATACACATTATAGGCATCCCAGAAGTAGAAGAGAAGTGAAAGGGAACAAGAGTTTTGAAGGAAATAATGGCTGAAAATTTCACAACCCTATTGAGGGAGATAGATGTACATATCCGGGGAGCACAGTGCAACCCTAAACAGTATAAATCCCAACAGGCCAAGGCCAAGATATATACTTTTCAAAATATTCAATGCTCAAGACAAAGAAAATACTCAAGGCAGCAAGAGAAAAGAGAACCATCACATACAAGGAAGCACAATAAGATTAAATGCTGACTTCTCAGCTGAAAACAAGGAGGCAAGAAGAGAGTGCTATGACATAGTCAAGGTACTAAAAGAAAACATTCCAGCCACGATATCTCTAACCAGCAAAGGCGGCATTCATAAATGGCGGAGAGTTCAAACTATTCACAGATAAATAGAAATTAAGGGAATATGCCAATAAGAACCCAGCACTTCAAGAAATACTAAAAGAAGCTCTAAAGGTTGAAAGGAAAATCAGGAGAGAGGGAGTTGGAGGAGAGTGTAAGAACAACAAACGCAACATAAAGACAAACAAAAACTACATAGTACATACATAAACCCAAAGAAAATATGGCGGTTGTAAGAAATTCATTGAGAGTAATAACACTAAACGTAAATGGATTAAACTCACTAGGCAAGAGAAACAGATTGACAGAATGGATAAAAAAAAAAATCATCCATCTATGTGTTGTAGACAAGAGACCCACCTTAGACACAGGGATTCAAGGAGGCTGAAAGTGAATGGCTGGAAAACAATTTTACAAGCAAATAACAACCAAAAAAGGGCAGGAGTAGCTATCCTAATATCAGGAAAAATAGTCTTTAAATGCAAAGCAATCAAAACAGATAAAGAGGGACACTATATGTTAGTAAAAGGGTGAACTCTCAAGAAGAAAGAACAATCATAAACATTTATGCACCTAATCAGGATGCCTCAAAATCCATGAGACAAACACTGGAAAAACTAAGTGGAGAAATAAATGCATATAAAATTATAGTGGGGGATTTTTAGTACACCATTATCACAATTAGAAAGAAAATCTAGACAGAGAATCAGTAAATAAATGAATAACCTGAATAATACATTAGAGGACATGGACCTAATAAACATGTACAGAATGCTACACCCTAATAGAGTGGGATATACATTCTTCTCGAGCCCACATGGATCATACTCCAAGATAGACAACGAGCTAGGCCACAGAACAACTATCAATGAGTTCAGAATGATTGAGATTAAAAAAAGTCTATTCTATGACCACAATGGAATGAAATGGAAATCACTAAGGGTCAGACAACTAGATTAGGCATGAATATATGGAAATTGAACAACACACTCTTGGACAAACAGTGGGTCAAGGAGGAAATCCCAAAGGAAATTAGTAACTACCTCAAATTGAATGAAAATGACAACACACCATATCAAAACCTATGGGATGCAGCCAAAGCAGTACTGAGAGGGAAATTTATAACTCTAGGTGCATATATTAAAAAAGAAGAAAGAGATAAAATTGAAGAATTAACTGCGCACCTGAAAGGATTGGAAAAACAACAACAAACCAACTCTAAAGGAAACAAATGGGGCCGGCTCGATAGCCCAGTGGATAGGGCACCGGCATACCACATGGGAGGCCCTGGGTTTGGTTCCCGGGGAACTCTCCTACCAGGCAAACTGCCTTGAGAATGGCAAGCCACCATGGGTGGGCCAGAGCCGCCGTGGGCAGGGCAAAAAGCTGCCACGGACAGGTGAAAGCCGCCATGGGCAGGGCAGGTCGCCTGCGAATGGAGCACAGCCAGCCACCCACGAACTGAAAGCCGGCCATGAATAGAAGCAGAAGCCGCCCACAAGCGGGGAAAGCCGTGCATGCGCAGTGACCAGTGTCGGCGCGTCACCACAGCGGGGAGAAAAGTGAGATATGTAATAAAATAAATAAATCTTTAAAAAAATAATAAAAAAATAAAGGAAAAAAAAGAAAAAAAACAAAGATCAAAGCAGAGCTAAATGAAATTAAAAATAAGAAAGCGTTAGAAAAAATAAACAACATCAAAAGCTGGTTCATTGAGATCAATAAAATTGACAAATCCTTAGCCAAACTAACAAAGAAAGAGAGAGAACAGATGCAAATACACAAAATAAGGAATGAAGAATGAGATAGCAGCACTGACCCCATGGAAACAAAGAATATCATAAGAGGATACTTTGAAAAATTATATGCTAACAAGAATGATAATTTAGAGGAAATGGACAAATTCCTAGAAACTCACAAGCAGCCTACAATGATGAAGGAACAAATCAATGAACTCAACAGTCCAATTACGATGAAAGACATAGACTCAGTCATGAAAAACCTCCCAAATATGAAGAGCCCAGTACCAGACGGCTTCACACCTGAATTCTACCAAACATTCTGGAAAAAACTAACACCAATCCTGCTTAAGCTCTTCCAAAAAATAGAAATAGAAGGAACACTCCCTAACTCATTCTATGATGCCAACATTACCCTAATATGAAAGCCAAAGATACCGCAAGAAAGGAAAACTACAGTCCAATCACTCTAATGAAACTAGATGCTAAAATCCTCAAAAAAAATACTTGCTAATTGCATTCAACAACATATCAAAAACATTATACACCATGTCCAAGTGGGATTCATCCCAGGTATGCAAGGATGGTTCAACATAAGAAAATCAATCAATGTAACACACCACATAAAAGATTGAAAGAAAAAAATCAAATGGTCATCTCTATAGATGCAGAAAAAGCGTTCGACAAAATACAGCACCTTTCTTCATAAAAACTCTGCAAAAGATAGGAACAGAAGGAAACTTTCTGAACATGATGAAAGCTATGTATGAAAAACCCAAAGCTAACATCATTTTCAATGGAGAAATCCTAAGAGCCTTTCCTCTGAGATCAGACACAAGAGAAGGATGACCACTGTCAACACTCTTATTTAACATTGTCCTAGAAGTACTTGCTCAAGCACTGTGTCAAGAAAAAGATATAAAGGGCATCGAAATTGGAAAGGAAGAAGTGAATGTTTCATTATTTGGAGACGACATGATCCTATACTTAGAAAGCCCCGAGAAATCTATAGCAAAGCTGCTAAAACTCATAGAGCAGTTCAGTGACATTGCAGGATATAAGATCAATGCTGAAAAATCAGTAGCATTTCTGTACACCAACATGTGCAATCTGAGGTGGAAATAAAAAAAAAATTCCATTTACAATAGTAACAAAAAGAATCAAATACCTGGGAATAAATTTAATAAATATGTAAAGGACTTATATACAGAACACTACACAACATTGTTAAAGGAAATCAAAAAAGCCTTAAATAACTGAAAGAATATCCCCTGTTCATGGATAGGAAGACTAAATATCATCAAAGTATCTATTCTACTGAAACTAATCTACAGATTTAATGCAAACCCAATAAAAAATTAACACTGTATTTATTAAGTAATTGGAAAAACTAACTACAAAATTTATTTGGAAAGATAAGAAGCCCCGAATTGCCAAAGACATATTGAAAAAGAAAAATGAAGTTGGAAGTATCACACTACCTGACTTCAAAATATACTACAAAGCTACGCTGGTGAAAACTGCATGGTATTGGCACAAGGATAGACACATTGAGGACCAGAGGAACCATAATCGAGAGTTCTGATATAGATCCTCGCATATACAGTCACCTGATATTTAACAAGGCCACTAAGCCTACTAAGTGTGGAGAGAATGGCCTCTTCAACAAGTGGTGCATGGAGAACTATATAGCAATATGCAAGAGAATGAGAGAGGAACACCATCTCACATCGTACACGAAAATTAACTCAAGGTGGATCAAAGATCTAAACATAAGGGCCAAGACCATAAAAACTTTGGAGGATAATGTAGGGAAGCATCTACATGATCTTGTAATAGGAAATGGTTTCATGGACTTCACACCCAAAGCACGAGCAGCAAAAGAAAAAAATAGATAAATGGGATCTCCTCAAAATTAAAACATTTTGCACCTCAAAGGATGTTTTCAAGAAAATAAAAAAGCAGCCTACACAATGGGAGAAAATATTTGACAACCATATATCTGATAGGAGCCTCATATCTTGCATATATAAAGAGATCCTATACCTTGAAAGTAAAAAGACTAACAACCCATTTTAAAAATGGGCAAGTGACCTGAAAAGAGAGTTCTCCAAGGAAGAAATACAAATGACTAAAAAGCACTTGAAAAAATGCTCAGCAAATCTAGCTATAAGAGAAATGCAAATCAAAACTACAATGAGATACATTCTTACACCCCTAGAATGGTGACTATTAAAAAAACTGCAGACTATAAATGTTGGAGAGGATGTTGAGGAACAGGAACCCTCATCCACTGCTGGTGATACTGTGGATAGGTCCAGCCACTGTGGAGGACAGTATGGCAGTTCCTCCAAAAACAAAATATAAATCTTCCATATGATCCAACAATTCCACTGCTGGGTATATACCCAGAAGGATTGAAAGCAAAGACACGAACAGATAGATGCACACCAACATTCATAGCAGCAATGTTCAAAGTTGCCAAAAGTTGGGTTCAACCCAGGTGCCCAACAACAGATGAATGGATAAACAAAATGTGGTACATATGTAAAATGGAATACTACTCGGCAGTAAGAAGGAATAAAGTGCTAACACATGGGATAACATGGATGAATCTTGAAAACCTAATGTTGAGTGAAGCAAGCCAGGCATTGAAGGATGAGGTGCACATGACCTCACTGATATGAATAAAGGAAATTGAGCAGTCCCTGAGAAGTAGGGTCTGAAAGATAGATTTACAAGAAAGAGAAAGAGAAGAGAAAGTATTGGGACATCATCCATAGGGATATAATCTGTGGTGAGGTGATAGTGTGTGGTTGCGTGTTGAGGGAATGGGACAGGTGGGTGGTAATATTGTTGGGGTTTGTGGTGCAGGGTTGTTGGCTGTGAGGACTGGGTGGGGTAGGTTGGAGAGCCCAGGACGCTGTGGCAGGGGTAGAGGGGGCACCGGATGAACACTTGAAATGTTTTGTTGAGGGGTTGTGACTGAAGATGTGGGAGTGCTCTTGTCGCAGTGTGAAGGGGAGGTGTCACAGCTTAGGGTTGTGCATTGGGGTTCATTCATGGGGGCATATCTGGGAGGCCTTGGGAATTTATGGGAGTGTTTGTCCTGTAGTGGTGTGTTGTGTCAGTGGGTGGAGAACCTGTTTGTAGGGGGGAGGGAGATGGATCCCTATTTTTTCAAGGTCTCATTCACTCAGAAATAGGGGGGGGGTGACTCTTGGGAGCAGGGATGGTTCCTGGACAGGGATGAACTGGTGAGCCAGGACACTCTGTGGCATGAATCTTTGAATCCTGTCATCTGGGGAGCCGAGCCAGGGGGGCATTGTTAGCCCTGGGATGGTGGAGAGGGATGGGGTGGATTGAATGAGGGGTGTTTGGTGGTCCGTGGAATTGTTTTCCATTGCCTTGCAGTGGTGGAAATGGGACAGGGTGATAGTCATCAAAATTTATAAATGTGTATGTTCTAAAATGTGGACCTTGATGTGGACCAATGACAATGTTGGGGAACTATGTTTCACTATCTATTTGTCAGTTATGTTGGTGCTGCCATCCACATACAAAAAGGTTTTCATATGGGGGGAAGGGATGAGGATGTTGAATGTATGAGATTGTCCTGTATTCTGTGTGTGACTCTGCTGTGATGTAAAACTTCTTTGAAAATTAAATGAAAAATGGTGGGATGCTGGAGAGTGAGAAGAGGAAGGTGCCTTAAAACAGACTACACACCACTTATTGCACTGACAAGGCAAAATTGGAAAAAAAATTTTATACATATATATTATTTTTTTCACATTTTTTGAATGACCCAATCCTTTAACAATATCTAGTTTTCTATTTTCTATTTTTTTAATTTTAAAAATTTATTTTTATTTTTTAAGTTCTCCTATATTTTAACACTTACATTTAAATATCAATAACATTTCATTTTCCTGTTCATTGCAATTGGCTATTGTTATGGTTCACAAATGATTGTGTTATGGATCAAAGAAGGGTCACAATGGGGACAGGAGAGGATCATTGGTGGGGGGTGTCAAGGTTGGGGGTGCATTGGAGGAAGTTCACCTGAACATATATAAAAGGCAAGCAAAATTGTTCAAATACTCATGGGGCATGGTCACGGGGTGAAGAATTACTCAATAAATGGGAGAACACTAAATTCCCATCTTGCAGAGCTCTGCCATATTTTCTAGAAGAGTCTAGCCTAGTGTTAAGGGGTGCCTAAGAGTTGCCTCTTGAGAACCTCCTTTTTGCTCAAATGTGGCCTCTCTCTAAGCCAAACTCAGTATATGAATGCATTACCTTCCTCCCAGCATGGGACATGATTCCTGGGGATGAACCTCCCTGGCAATGAGGGATTTCTAACAAATGCCAATGGGCAGAATGAGTGGAAAAAGACTCCAAATGAAAGAGGGAAATGGTAAAGACAAATAAGTTCATAGGGCTAAGAGACTTCAAAGTGAGTCAGGAGGTCAACCCAGAGGTAACACTTAGGCACACCCCAGTAGGACTTCCTAGGCTTCCAATATGGATATCACCCCAAACAGAGGGCCTCCTGAGGGTTTTGGAGATATCCAGCTCCTATATCAGGGCAGATAGCCCCAGAGTTTGGTGCCTTACCAGTAGGCCCTAATTCAGAACCCTTGTTCCTGAGAGTGGCAGAGACTGATTGAAATATGTCTTCACTGCTCATGGCCCATCGGTCTCTGCTATTCAAACCTATATTTGAAGCCAGAGTTTTAGGTGTACTTCCAGAGACCAGAGCCTATGGACTGTCCATGTGTCAACTCGGTCCAGAGGCTCTGTAGACCTCCAACTTCTTCTCTACACCTCAATGGACTCACCTAGGACACCTAGAGGGGAGATGATAATCAACGTTGGCTATCCTGGGGACTGGAGAGAGCCTGCAGATACAGGCAGCACAACTCTTCCATTGTATCCATGGGATATAAGCCCCCCCTCACTTGGTGGTGGAGGGGACATCACCATTCCAGACACCTCGGGATTGGGGTAAGTACTATGGACTAGAATGGACTTGTTGGTGTCCTGTTATAGACTTGTGATTCATGCAATAGAAGAAATTACAAAATTATGTGGAGCCAAGGGCCACTGGATGCATTAGGGGCAGGGAGAGGGAAGGACTATTGTAATATGGGGGCATTTTTTGGGACTTGGGAATTGTGCTGGGTGATGTTGCAATGGAGGGTATAGGGCATTTTATTCCATCGTGTATCATGCAGAACTGTATGGGAGAGGGGGTGGCCTGCAGTCTGAACTGTAATCCATGCTTGATGGCAAAGCCCCAAAATGTGTATATCTATTTCAGGCATTGTGCCACACTGATGAAGGATGCATATGTGGGAGGTTGTGGGAGGTGTGGGAGGTGTGGCCTATGGTTCTCCTAAAATTTCTGTGTAACATTTATGTAATCAATATATCCTAATATATATATATATATATAAAATAGAATATAATATAAAAAATAAAAATTAAATTAAAAAATATAGATTAAACAGCAAAAATAAGAAATTTGGGGGCATCATACTCTAAATTCCCATTTGGATATTCCAGGACTCTACATATTTATGAAAGTTTTCAAATCAAGACAGTCAAAATATGTAAATTTTGTTTAATATAATGCATGCCTTATAAAGATGTAAAACAAAAGATTAATTCCCCTCGGCCCTTTATACAATGGTAACTAATCTAATTTCTTTCTCTATGGAATATACATACTCTAGAACATTATTATCCCTGAAAATGAATCAAGTTATGCTACTTGCTACCATTGGGATGAACATTGAAAACCTTGTTTTGAATGAAAAAACATATTTTCTCATTTTTTGAATAACCCAATCCTTTAATTTTATTTTATTTTTAGTTTTTTTAAGTTTTCATGTATTTTAACTCTTACATTTAAACATCATTATTAATTCATTTTCCTATTAATTGTATTTTACTATTGTATCTGCTTCATCTTTAAAGAAGCTTTGGATCACAGAAGGGTTACAACTGGGGCAGGAGAGGATCATTGGTGGGGGGGGATCAGGGATGGGAGGTGCATGGGAGTAAGTACACCTGAACATACATAAAAGGTATATTAAATTGTTCAAATGCTCATGGGGCATGGTCACAGTTGCTGGAGAACCACTCAATAAATGAGAAAATACTGAATTCCCATCCCATAGAGCTCTGCCACATATTCCAAGGGAGTAGCAACAGTCCCCCAAGTGCAGTGGCAGTGCCTGGCAAAGAAGGATGATCCTCTAATGGGCTCTTATTATTTATGACTAGCCTTATGAGGCTTTGGTCTTGTAATTGAAACCTAGCCTATTGTTATGGGGTGCCTAAAGTTTGCCCCCTGAGAGCCTCCTTATTGCTCAAATGTGGCTTCTCTCTAAGCCAAACTCAGCATATAAATGCATTACCTTTCTAACAGCATGGGACATGACTCCTGGGGGTGATCCTCCCT
This sequence comes from Chaetophractus vellerosus, assembly GCA_004027955.1. Lineage (NCBI taxonomy): Eukaryota > Metazoa > Chordata > Mammalia > Cingulata > Chlamyphoridae > Chaetophractus > Chaetophractus vellerosus. The sequence goes on along the minus strand of PVKH010036790.1, from coordinate 1,302 downwards.
GGCAAGGAGGGATTACTAACAAGTGCCAATGGGCAATGCGACTGGAAAAAGACCTCAAATAAAAGGGGAGAAAGGTAAAGACAAGTTCATATGGATTAGAGACTTCAAAGTGAGTTGGGAGGTCATCCCAAAGGTAACACTTATGCACATCCCAATAGGACCTCATAGGATTCCAATCTGGATATCACCCCAGACAGAGGGGCTCCTGAGGGTTCTAGTGGCACCCAGGTCCTATATCAGGGTGGATAGCCACAAAGCTTGGTGCCTTATCAGTGGGCCCTACTTTGGAATACTTGCTCCTGAGAGTGACAGAGTTTGATACAAATATGTCTTCTCTGCACATGATCCATCTGTTCCTTCTATTCAAACCTATATGTGGTGCTGGAGTTTGTAGGTGTACTACCAAAGCCCAGAGTCTTTGGGCTGTCCATGTGCCAGCTGGGCCCAGAATCTTGATGGAGCTGCAACTCCTACTTTACAGCTCAATTCACCCTGGACACCTGGTGGGGAGGTGATGATGGACCACGGCCATCCCAGGGAATGGAGAAAGTCTGCAGCTGCAGGCAGGATAATCCCATCCATCTTATCCATGGGATATAAGCTCCCTTTCACTTGGAGGTGGAGTGGACATCACCATCTCAGACTCTTCAGGAATGGGGGAAGAGCTACAGACTAGAGTGGAAGTAATTACAAAATTAATGTGGAGCCAGTGGCCCCTGGATGCTTTGGGGGCAGGGAGAGGGAAAAACAATTATAATACAGGGGCTTTTTCAGGACTTGGGAATTATCCTGTGTGACATTGCAATGGCAGATATAGGCTTTTTTATATCATCAAATAACATGCTGAACTGTGTGGGAGACAGTGTGGTCTACAATGTGAACTATGGTCCATGCTTAATGGCAAAGCCCCAAGATGTGTACATCTGTTGCAGATGATGTGCCACAATAATGAAGGATGTTTATGTGGGAGGTTGTGGGAGATATCGGCAGTGGGGCTTATGGGAATCCCTATAATTTTTGTGTAACATTTTGTAACCTAAGTATCTTTTAAAAAATTTTTCAAAAATTATTTTTCAAAAATTACATTTGAGGGAACAGATGCGGCTCATATGGTTGAGCAGCTGCTAACAACATAGGAAGTACCAGGTTCAGTTCCTGATGCCTTCTAAAAACAAATAAAACAGGGAGAGGATGTGGTTCAAGCTGTTGGGCACCCAACTCCCACATGGGATGTCCTGGATTCAGTTCCCAGTGCCTTTTCAAGAAGATGAGCAGACAGAGAGCAGATAGAATGAGCAGACT
>PVKH010036789.1:0-11542 GCA_004027955.1 Chaetophractus vellerosus | reverse complement strand
CCTCAATAAACTCTCTCTCTCTCTCCCTTTTTTGTTGTTCTCTCTTTTGTTGCCCTCTCCTTTTGTTGCTCTCTTTTTGTTGCTCTCTCCCGTTTGCTTCTGCTAAGTTGTCATGCGCGGGGCGCGGTAACTACCAGATACCCCCCACCCCAATCAGTGGAGACCAGGGAGCCACTGACTGGACTCCGCTCCCTGAGAACCTCCTCACCCTCCTTGGCCATTTCGGAGTGCACTCCAAACGGCCAATTTCTAGCCTGTGTTGCCACCTGGGCCACAGCCAAGCAGAGCTGCCCTGTCAGGACTGGGTAAAAGCGACACTAATATAACTGACCATATCTAATAGAACAATTACAAAAGTGTTCCTTCAACAACTGCAACAAATATACCACAGCATTGCAAAGTGGTGTTAATAATAGGGTAGCACTTGGAAACCTTTCTTTTATTCATTTTTCTTTAAAGCTGAAATAAAAAGAATCTAATAAAAGAATATTGGATATAGAATATTCAGTCTTCAGCTGGCAATTATAATTTTAAATTCCTACATCAAAAAAGAATAAATGTATAAAATCAATAGCTAAGGGGGCTGGCTGTAGCCCAGTGGATAGGGAACTGGTTTACCACATGGGAGGCCCCGGGTTCAATTCCCAGGGTCTCTTCAAGCAGGCAGACTGCCTTGTGAGGGCAAGCCACCATGGGCAGGATAAATTCACCATGGGCAGGGCAAAAGCCACCACGGGCAGGGCAAAGCCACAACAGACAGGGCAAAGTGGCTATGGGCAGGGTAAGTCACCTGCGAACAGGGCAAAGCTGCCTGTGAGCAGGGCAAGCCACCTATGAGCAGGCAAGGCTGCCACATGGTGAGCTGACTCGGTGGGGTGCTGCAGCTGGGGGGCGGACAGGCAGACACAGAAGAATGCAAAAATGAACACAGCAAGAATGGGTGGAAGGGGGGGATATGTAATAAACACAGACAGCCCTAAAAAATAAAAAAAATAAAATAAAATCAATAGCCAAATATCACATTTTGAGGAACTATGAATAGAAAATAAATTTAAATGTATAAAGTAATTCAGGGAGAACTATAAACTAATGTAAACTATATAGCATGGTTCATAGAAATGCTTCAATATATGTTCGTCAATTGAAACTAATGTATCACACTACTGTATGTTGTTAATAGAGAAAATTATGGGAGGAGGAGGGGGTGATGTAATCTAAAGCTTCTTTAAAAATAACAATAAACAAAAAACTAAACAGCATAAAAGTGAAATAATCAAAATCAGAGGAGATAAATGACATCAAGATTAATAAAAACAAGAAGATCATTAAATCCAAAAGTGGCTTATTTTATATGATCAATAAAATTGTTAAAGCATTATGGTAAGGACCTGTACATTTTATCTCTAGAACTGGGTACAGGACAATGATACATATATCTCCATTCCTATTTATCATCATAGTAGATGTCCTAGTTAATACAGCAGGACAAGAAAATGAAGTAATCATTTTAGGGAAAAAGGAGATTGAAAAACTGCCTTTCATAAACCATGACATGATTGCCTATGTAGAAAATCCTAAAAAATTGCCAAAAACCTTATAAAATTAATACATGATTTCAGCAAGTTCTCAGGATACAATATCATATTTAAAAATTAAATGCTTTCCTATGTACCAGCAATGAACATATACAACATGAAATTAAAAGGACAATATCATTTGCAACCACAGTAAAAAAAAAAATACTTAGGTATAAATCTAATGTAACATGAACAAGTTTATATACAGAAAACTACAAAACTTTAATGAATTTTTTTTACTAGAGAATTATAGGAAACATCATAGAGAATATACAGATTTCAAAATAACTCCTTTCTCACAAATAAGTTTCCTCGTTAACATTTTGCATTAGTGTGATACATTTCTTACAATTCATCAGACAATATTATAAGTATCCCATTAAATTTAAGCCATAATTACATTAGGGTTACTCCTTGTGTTTTCCAGGTCTATGGGTTGTGTGTGTGTGTGTGTGTTTGGGTGTATGAAATTATATACAACTCTCACTAGGAATGCAATTCTTAGAAAGGTGTATGTCATATGATCAACTTGGAAATATGATTGCCAAACTCCATGGAATTTTTTCATCCTTCAGGTTAATAAATATTTATTGGATATAGAACCAGACTCTGTCCAAAGTGGTTTCTGTGGGAACCCTCTGATCTTTACATCTCAGAAATAGCTTGGAGGCCTGATTCTCTGCACACATGGAGAATTCACCATTATCAGTTCCTGTTTATCTTATCTCCCTTATCTCCCACCTTATCTCCTAAGTATATCACTAAATGTTTCTTTAATCCTCAATTCTTATGAGATTATCTACACCCCTCACATGTGTGATACTTCCATGCTTCCCTTCACATTCACCCTGACCTTGACTGAAAAAATCTGGAATAAAAATTGTGCTGAGGTTAAGCTAGAGATGATAGCTTCTTCAGGTGTTCCCCCTGTGACATCTCTCAACCTCTGTGTTTAGAGTAATTTCATTGTGCTATCATAGGCTCTGCTAGACAGTCCCCTGCAAGATTTTGCAGGACAGATTTCTGCAAGTGGTGACCCAACCTGATTTGGAATAGAGGCAAAATTAGCACATCAAAGGGGTGAAATTTATCCAGAGAACTCATTATCCTAAAGGTTAGGGAAGAGCAACACCCAATTGAGATTGTTGTATATGTGTGAAGAATTCAGTCAGGGGTATTATCTATTCCATAATGGGTTCAGGACTCTCAAAAGAGCAAAAAGTTTTTGTTAAAATCATTCAGCAATTACTAAAGGCAGCTAAATGTATGGTAAAAGAAACTCAACTATTCACTTTATTAAAGTTAGTCCAAAATTTCTGCCCATGGTTTCCCAACAGAGAAATGTTAAACTCAAATTTATGGGAGTAAGTAGGAAAAAAAATCTAAAAAGAAAATATGAACAGAGAGAGAAAATTCCCATCCCTGTTCTTATAACCAGGAGCCTAGTAAAAACAGCTTTATGTCTGCTTTACACCCCTTCCTAGCCCACTGCTTCTCCAAAGGAGTCCCCACCCAAATGTCCTTTAGCTTTAGACAAAGAAGAGGAAAGAAGAGGCCCCTCTTCCTCTGCCCTATCTGCCAAGAAGAAAGTTTACTCCCACTTCCTCCTCCTCCACTCTCAGTCTTCTCTGAAACTCAGACACCTCACCTTGCTATGAAAAAATGAGTAAAAGAAGCCAAAGAGCTAGGAAAATGTCATGCCTTTTCTGTATCTCTCCAAAATGGACAGCCAAAGCATGAATCACTTCCTTATACAGTCTTTAAAGAGCCTAGGAGAAGTATTAATGAAAATGAACTTCACAATTCCTTGACTATGGAGATTTTAGATTCCATTATTAAAGGCTACCAAATGTGACGCTGGGATTGGAAAGTTCTAGTAAAAACTATTGTTGCCACAGCTTAATTTAGTGTTTGGCAACTAGAATATCAAAAAGACTTCCCTCAACAGGCTGAAGTGCTGAATAAACTTCTTATCAATGAGATCCTGCTTGTCAGAAAATATTCAGCCAAAAGGTTAACTAAGATAAGGAAAATACTGCAGCAACTGCTCTGTAAACTCCCTAATGCCTATATGATAATGTAGCAGTGGGCTGGTGGGGGATGATAAAATTAAACTGCTGGAAGATTAGGAAACCTTGGCAAAACAGTTTCCAAAAATAAAAAAGCAGAAAATAAAAAAATGCTAAAAAGCAGTAAAATGAGAGATGTATGTTTCTATTGATGTATTGTTACTTGTTTTATTCTTGTCTGTTTGTTCAGTGTCAGCACATATTTTGATACCTCTGCATAGTAATATTAAATTGATAAATGAAAATTATTAAAAGAACTCTATTTAAATCACCAAAAATTAAATAAAACCTTATATTAATAAATAAATATGGATAATAATTTAAAATAATAAAAATAGTTGTAACAAAATTGAATCATTATTTTGACTAATTTGTTTTGTGTGGATGGTAATTGTATGTTGTAAAAGGTTTGTTATGGAACAGTTTCCAAAATCATTTTGGTAACTTATGTATAGATGGTATATAGAATGTGTTTTTATTATTAAAGGGAAAGAAAATAATTTTGTCCTAAGATAAAATGACTGGCTATTAAAAAAGAGTAAAATGTCACACAAAACTTGAATGAATATAGAAAGTGCAGAATGTGTGTGGAAGAGAAATTTTTGTGGTCAAATTTAAGTAAGATTTGAAGGGTTTATCTATAAAGATTTGAAGGATTTAGTATCAAATAGTATCCTAATGCAAAGTTAAAATATTGTTCTTTCTCAAATTTTCTTAAATCATTTGTCATTTAAGTAGAAGTTTATAAAGAGTTTTTCTCCTGAATAATCAGTATACAAAAAGAATGTCTGTTTTATCAAAATAGCTTCTTGTGCTTTAACCTTATAATTTCCTTGGAAAACCAAGTCTTATCACTTTTAAGAGAACCTAATATTCAAACTTGCTTTCTCTAAGTCAAATCCTGAAAAGTAGCTTTTTATTTCAAACTATTGCAAAAGATTTGTTTTTTCACCTTGAAAAAAGTAAAGTAATAAAACACTTGTGTTTATTTAATATGCTATCTTCTAAATGGAAAGCATTTGAAATTGTTCTAAAATTAAAATGTATACTTTTACCCTCTGTTAATTAAATTTATATGAATAAAAAACTCATATAAATACTTAAAAAGTGTATAAAATTCCTAAGAATTTAACAAATGATTATATGTCACAGAAACAAACTGCCTAAAAATCAAAAGGTGGATACTTTAACTCATGTTCATCTTATTGACCCCACCTCTGCTAAAGAAGCGGCTCTATAGCTGCAGAAAGAAAGCAGCCATTAAGGACTGTCAGGGGTAGTGCATAATAGTAAATTATGGTAAACTAAAATAACACCACTGCAGTATGCAGCAGTCTCAGATATTGCTAGATTGTTGCAAAAAATTAATACCCTGTTATGTTACTATCACTTTGTTTTGAGACTTGCTAAGCCTTTCTTTAGTATTTCCTTAAACAAGTCAAGCCAGCCCACATTCACCTTTGTATATGAAAGCCAACAAAAAACTGTTCAAATTCAAAACTTTGAGTCACAGCCCCAGTTCCAATTAAAAGGCTAACAGCAGAACCAATGCAGTCATTAAGATTACAAGTTAATGTGCTGCCCCACAGCCCAAATAGAAAATATTAATTTGTTTTTGCCTATACCTCAAGCTCTACAAAATAGGAAAATAAATGAAGTCATTTTGATCATGGCAATAGCCTATGTAACCTCACTGGTTAGAAATCTTAAACCCATAAAAAAAGTTTATTAAATGGATGTTTGCTAGTTAAAAGTCTTATTATTGTTTGTTCTTATGTAAGCTACTATAGTTATGAATTTTACATATAAAATACTTAAATACTAATCAAAACTTTAATACAATACATTGTGTACTTAAATAATTTAATAACTTGTAAGTTACACATAAATGTATATTATTGAATGCATATGTAAATATTTTCTTTTGCATTTAAACATTCTCAGACCAAATGTATTAGGAAAAATTTTAGTGGGTTTAATTCAAACCTAAAAGTGAAACATCATGCAAAAAACTTTGTTTATTAATAAAACAATGCCATGCTAATCAGCACTTTTCCTATTTTAAGAAAAATAATGAGAACTAAAAGAGTAAGTACATCAGGGATATTTTGTAACAAAAAATAACAGATAAACTACATTCCAAAAGCTGTTCTGTTACTCCCTGGGAAAGCTGGCCACTTTCTCAGGGACTGATGCATAAATCTTGGAATGTACTGCCCAGGAAGTGGTGTTTCCCTTCCAGAGGAGGCTGGCCACTTCCTTAGGAATTAAAACAGTGCTCACGAATTGGCATCTATACTATCAAGTTCATTAATTCTGCACACAGTAAAAAAAGATAGTCCTTAGTCAGACCAATTAAAGTCCCACCCTATGAAGAAGTGCTCTACACAAGTTTTTCCATAAAAACTCTAGTGTCAACTGCTGATTCAGAACTTCACAGCCAAAAGCTAAATATTAGTAAGTTTACATGTAAAACTGCTCTATTTATCTATCATTCTATAATTCAATTCAATATTAATTTAATCTTTTAATTGATTATGTTATTCTTATTTGTCACTCAAATTATCAATATAAATTTATTAAAATAAATATACATATTAGCATTTTTCTTATATCTATCCAGGATTCTAACCACAAATGAGCCAGGTATAAGAGTGTGTTCATCAGTTTGTTAAAAATGTGAATGTATGTATAAAAATCATAAAAGATTGAAATATAACAGTTAAACTCCTGTTTATACACAATCCTTCACTTATTGTACATTCATTCAGTTATTAATATAACTTCACTAACTAGATATCAATAAAAAATTCTGCCACAAAAAATATATGCTCAATAGCCCTGGCACTATATACTTTAAATTTTTAAAGTTGTAATAAAAATAGCCTCTCAACAGCTGAAAAACATTTCTCACTTCTTCAGGAGAGTCATAAAATACAAGCTAAAATTCTGTACAAAGAAATGTTAGGGGATGGATCTTAAAAAGGACTCTTTGACCTCATAAAATGTTGGAGTGTGTATGTTCATGTGCTTACTCTGCAGGCTCCCAGTGGCTGACAACTAAAAATGTAAAGCTATACCATGGGCAGGAAGAGCCTCCCATTTGACCTGACTCCACAAATGGAAAGGACAACAATTGAGGGACAGTAAAACCCCAGGAGCCAGCCCTATTGCATCACAATCCAAGCTCAGGGAATAACCTGAGGTAGCCTTAAACTTTTAGATCAAAAGTCTACTGAGATACTTTCTCATACTGGGGCTCCTCCCATTCCTGAAAATAGATATATAGCATACTTAGCCATAGCAGCTTCCAACTCTACCTAGGCACTTATTTTACCTACTGCATGTCTCATGAAAATATCACTCACCTGAATATCATTTCCATATTTTTACTTAAAAGGCAAGTGCTGGCTTGAGTCCCAGTTAATTTATGTCATCCCTGGGAAGGATCCTTAGGGATAACCCAATTCAACAAATCCCTTTCACTGTTTTGACCTAAAAGATACATAGGCATGCTTGTTACTTTCATTATTTCAGCCTTTATCATAGCTAAAATTGCCACCATTGTGGCAGTTGTCTTAACAAATCTGTTCAAACTGCTTATACTGTTAGTCAAATCATGACCAATGTCAACAATGAACTTTTAACTCAAACTCAAATTGATAATAATATTCTTACCAAACTTGATGCTTTAGAAGCTTCTATCCACTAGATAGGTGGAAAATAAAAGCTCTACTTACAAGACAAGATTTGCAATGCAACTGGGAACATGTTAAAATTTGTGACACCCCTTTGCCTTGGAATAGCTCCCAAATTTCTTAAGAACAAGTTGAAACTCACCTTCAAGGAGCCTTTTTTCCCATTTACAGGGAGAAGCACTGGATATTCAGCAATGCCTGGAACATAAACTGTCTCAAATACAACTTCTTGCTCTGCAAAATGTGTTTAAAACTCTTAATGATAATTTACACTGGTTAAATCCCTCAAATTGGTTTCATGGCCTAACCATATGAATCTGGATAATATCTCTCATTGGAATAATCATGCTTCTTGTTTCATTATCAATTCTTAGGTTAATCATCCAGAGCCTTTCTCTAGCTCATCATGCTGAACAGAAAATCATTCCTCTGGCTTCTGCTTCATCTCTCTCACCTCCCACATCAGGAAATCAAGAACAGAGAAACAAAAGTGGGGAGACTTGTGGGACCTTTGGTTAAAATATCTTTGAATTACTTTTTCACCCCAAGGTCTCCTTTCCCTCCTTCACACCTGCCTACCTATTTGCCTGAATCAGTGATCCCTTTTTCTTCCTGCACACAGTTTTTTCTGGTTCCCCCCTTCCCATTGTTCCTATCATAACCTGTATGTGTCCTGAACATGTCCCACTTATAAGGTTGCCTTGTGCCATGACACTGGCATCATTAGGCTTAGTAGGTCTTCTATGAGCTGTTGTTGAAATTTCTCCTGGCCAATGCTTTATGCTAGGCCCTCTCTGCATTAGAAACATGGGTTCCTCAAAACAAGTGACCAGATTTGGGCCCTGCCTACAGGTGAAGAAGTCCCAAGGCTGTAGATGAGCATGAAGGCCGTGGAGGCATAAGCTATCAAAGAACACTTCACCCTGCTTGGCCCCAGAGGATGACTGCTTAGCCAGAGATGGGCAAGATTCTTCAGGGAAGGAACAACCTAAGACAGGCACAGTCACAGAGGGGCCATCAGGAGAGAATTTGAGGTAGGACACTAACTCTCACCCCTCCTGCCACCATGGCTATTTTGTTTCCCACACACAGCTCAGATCAGAATCCAGGTAGCAAACAGTGACCTGACCTTACTATTACTATCAAAATTTGTTTTCCATTTATTTACTTTGAACTGTCAGGAAGGGGGAAGTTTTTATAAAGGACTGTGTCAGGATACTTTTCCCTCTTCTTTTTCTTCTTAAGCAGAAAAGGGGGAGATGTAGAAAACTTCTGGACTTTATATCTAAGAATTAGTTTGGAGGACTGTTTCTATGCCCACAAAGACTATTCACCACTATCAGGTTCTGCTTATCTTATCCCCTTATCTCCAACCATATCTCCTAAGTAAATCATTAAATATTTTGGTAATCCTGAATTCTTATGAGATTATTTACACCCTTCATGATACCTGCCTCACTATACCAAGAAAGATATCTGCCTGCTCCCCTGCACATTCACCCTGAACTTGACTGTGCAAAAATCCTGAATAAAATGTGTGCTGAGGATCATCTCAAAAGAATAGCTTCTTTAGCTGCTCTCCCCCTGACCTCTCTCAACCTCCATGTTCATATTAATTTCATTGTGCCATTGTGGGCTCTGCTGGTCAGACACTGCAAGACTGTGCCTGATGGATTCCTGCACATTTCTGTGTAGTGACTCATTTACACCTCACGATTACCCCATGAGGTCATTAGGATAGCCTCCCTATTTTAAAGATAAGGAAATAAAGGCATATTGTGAGTGATGGGGCTGGTGTAATGTAATTATGGAACTGGAGGGGATTTGATTGGGAAAGCTTGCTTCTTTTAAGTTTCAGGAAAGTTTGTTAGAACAGGTTGTAGATCAATAAAACTTGAAGAGTGAATAGGACTCCAGCAATAAAGGTAAGAGTGATAATCCTGGAGAGAAATAAAGAAAAAAATGCAGATGTGTGAATGTGCAAGTTTTGTGGAAGAAACACAAGGATATACTTTACTAGAGCTTGTGTATGTGTGCAAAAACTAACAGAACAAAAGTTTTGGAGGTTATACTGGCTCCAAGTCATAAAGAAGATAAAATTTGAGACTAAAATTATGTGTTTTATTTGGTCAATAATAGAGAATTCATGGATTGACCCCATTTGGCCATCTGTGGCAGGGTAGTAAAAGGGGGAAGTAATCAGTGGCATAAAAGCCTCATGAAGGTGAAAATGGGGGATTAAACAGAACATCTGTAAGAAAGGTGGGTCCCATTAGAGAAACCTATAAGGAAATTGGGGCATTGAGTGAGGGAGAAAATTTAAAGAAATCATAGGTGCTGGGGAGTAAATTCTGTAGAAAAACAAATGGAAAATGCAAGATGTCTGGAGCAGTAACAAAGGAAAGGAAGTTTTATCTAGATAGTGAAACAGTTACATAAAAAGTCCAATATTAAAAATTGTATTATATATTCTGCATAAGAAAAAGAAGAAGAGGTGATGAAAATATCTGATCAGTAAATTTGGGTATTCTAAAGTACATAAAATGTTGGAACAAACATAAAAGAAGAGCCTTAACACAAGCCCAATCAACAATTAAATAATAGACAAAAGGAAGGGACTGACCTACAGAGATGTACAATTACAGGCAAGAGCTGGATACATGGAAAAAGAAAGAAAGCTATTATCAGTGGTATTACAGTTTTGTGTCAGAATTATTTATATTTATTTTTCTTTAATTTATGCCATTATTCCATAAGTTATCATAAAAGGATCAGATCTTACTAAGCTCCATTGTTCCCATATCATATAGCATAGATAGAGCCTGAAACATGGCCTTTACAAGAATTTCTGGTGCTACAGTGTTCCCAGCATAATGAAATTGTAGGAACAATAGTTTACATTAATGAAAACACAGACACAGAAACATCACAATCCATCTAAGTATATTCTGTGCAATCAGAGAGAACTGCCTTCATTAAAAAAGAGCTAAACATCCAAATACTAAGTTGCAATTCTAATGGAAGGATATTTGACATGTTTGAAAATGCAAGGGTTTTTCCATATAGGAGCAAACAGCAAGTAAATGTAAGCCAAGTTGGATCCTTCATAGTAATTCTCAATTCTCATAAATCTTCATTGTACAAATAGGGGGGACAGGCCTAGCTATTTTTATGAATTTTTCTAATGACCATCAGATATGGTGTAGACAGTGGTTGCAGTGCTCATGACACCTCCTCACAGTGCTCTTGACATTATATACCCCAGTGAACATTGGCGGTCAATTGGTAGCATGAAGCTGTTATTTTCTTTGTTAGCCACCTAGATACTGATGAAGACAAATGAAGCAATAATTATGTTTCCTCTCTGTCATCCATCATCCAGTACATAGTGGAATAAATTGTAAATTTGGAATACTGAGTAATTATACTCTCTGCAAATCATCTCTGAACTCCATTACTGAAATACTGGGGTTAATTACAATGAAATTCAATTTTTTCTCAAAAAACCTGAAATGTCTGATTACTCAATATCCTGAAGCATCAATATTTTAGAAATATGTTCAGATTTATGCATGTAGAATACCATGAGAGGGTAGGATCATGAATTTTTATATATATTACTGGCATTTATCACTATGCTTATTAATAAAATCAAATGCTAAGTTTTGTCTTTTTCTCTCCAAGATCAGTCAGATTTAGGACAAAATTGTGAACATTAATTTGCCACAAAGTCAATATGTAAAAATCTTTTTCCCTGATGAGTGGTTTTCCCTCAGACTACATTGACATATTTCTCCCTTTCATTCATTCAGAAGTAAAGAAAATATTGGGAGAGGAAAATGAGACCTCCATGGCAGGATTTACTCTCCTTGGACTCTTCCCTGGATTGAGGCTCATTGGCTTCCTTATCTGCACCATCCTCCTTATTTATGTTGTTGCCATGACATGAAAATCCATCATGGGGCTCCTCCTCTCTCTGGATCTGTGGTTCAAAAGCCTTATGTACTTCCTGGTCAGAGAGCTCTCTCTCATGGAAATTTCCTTTATTTCCAGGACTGCCCCAATGATATTTACCAATTTTTTCTCATTGACATCAGATATTTCTTTTATTGTTTGTGGGAACAAACATTATTTGCATTCAGTTGTTGGAGGAAGAGAATATATTCTACTTACTCTGATAGCTTATTACCAAAATGTG
>PVKH010036788.1:0-11540 GCA_004027955.1 Chaetophractus vellerosus | reverse complement strand
TGATTGAAAACCACAATGACATTAAGGACCAGCTTCTTTCCACTCAGGTAGGATTGCTGCCCTAGCCTAAGCTCCAGCCACACCTCCAGCAGGGAGGAAGCTGGGGGGACCTGCACCAGCCTCTCTGGGCAACTGTAATCCCTTTCAGCCCTCACAGATTAGAATGTTGGGCACCTGGAGCTCCATCCACACCCTCAATAGGACAGGAGGGAGGCGGTGTTTCCCCAGGCTTTCCAGGAAACTGTGGGCACTTTCAGCCCTCACAGGCTAGATTGTTAGATTCCTGTAGCTCCATCTACCACCACCGCCCCCATAGAATAGGTAAGGACACAGTGTCTCCCCCACCTCTCCAGGCAACTGTAGTCACTTTTGAACTGCACAAACTAGATTGCTGGACACAGCTCTGGCTCCATTGAGCCTCTGACAGGGCAAGAGGATGTACAGTGTTCCCTCAGCCTCTCCAGACAACTGCAGAGCAGCCACTTTCAGCCCACACAGACTAGACTGTTGGACACAACTGTGGCTTGATCCCTGCCTCCAACAGAAAAGTGTAAGGATAGTACTCTCTCAGCTTCCCTGAGCAACTGCAGCCACTTTCAGCCCAAGAGACTACATTAGTGGATACATCAGTGGCTCTATCTTCTCCCCTGACAAGGCAGGAGGAGGGATAGTTTCTCCAGGCAACTGCAGTCACTTTTGGCCTGCACAAACTAGATTGTTGGACACATCTGTGGCTCCATCCCCTACCCTGAAGGGAGGAGGGGAAGTGCTCCCTCAGCCTCTGTAGGTAACTGCAGTCACTTTAAGCAGGCACAGACGATATTGTTGTGCTTCATTCCTGCCCCTGTCAGGGGAGGAGGGAGGCTGGTGCTTCATCAGTCTATCTGGGCAACTGTAGTCAGTTTTGACTTGCACAGCTTAGTTTGCAGCCCACACCTGCAGCTCCATCCCCACCTCAGGCAGGAAGGAAGGGGTATAGAACTTCATCAGTCTCCCCAAGCAACTGCAGACAGTCATGGCCTGCATGGTTTGGATCACTGCATATGGCTGCATATCAGTCCCTACCCCTGCAGGAGAAAAGGTGGGAGAAGCTTCCTCAATTCCTGGGGCAATGCAAGCAACTTCAACCTCCACAGTTTACAGTACTAATGGCATCTTTGACTCCTACTCCACAACCAGAAAGGGAGAATGGGCAAGAAACAGATGAAAAAGAGCTGAAAAAAATTCAGATTGGCTAAACATGAACCACTATAAAGTTGAAAATTAAATTGAACCAAATATCAAGGAAAGGATATAGCACAAAGCCAATCAAATAGAAAGCCCTAGACTAAAGAGCAAAACTGAGCCCAGAATAAATACATCTAGTAAATCAGATGCTGAGACACCACCAGAAAATCACAACCCATACCGAGAAACAGGAAGATATGGCTCAGTCAAAGGAGCAACATAAGCCTCCAAATGACATAAAGAGAGTTGAGACAACTATTCATATGTGTTCAAACAAATCTCCTTAATAAATTCAATGAGATGGCTAAAGAGATTAAGGGTATTAAAAAGACACTGGGTAAGGACAAAGAGGAATTTGAAAGCATAAATGGAAAAATGACAGATCTTACGGGATTGAAAGGCACATTAAATGAAATTAAAATACACTAGAGGCATATAACAGCTGATATAAAGAAGGAGAAGAAAAGATCAGTGAAGTTAAAGACAGGGCCTGTGAAAATGAATATACAAAATGACAGATAAAGTAAAGAATGGAAAAAAATTGAAAAGGGCCTCAGGGAACTATAAGACAGCAAGAGACATGCAAACATATGTGTCATAGTTGCTCCAAAAGGAGAAGAAAAGGGAAAGGGAGCAGAAGGAATATTAGAATATTTCTCAACCCTATTGAAGGACATAGATATCCATGTCCAAGAAGCACAATGTACTCCCATCAAAAAAAATCTGAATAGAACTACTCCAAGACACTTACTAATCAGAATGTCAAATGCCAAAGAGAAAGATAAAATCCTGAGCACAGCAAGAGAAAAGTAATGCATCACATCCAAGTGATGGCCAATAAGATTAAGTGCCGGTTTCTCTTCAGATACCATGGAGACAAGAAGACAGTGGTATGATATTTTTAAGATACTGAAAGAGAAAACCTACCTGCCAAGAATCTTATATCTGGCAAGATTGTCTTTCAAAAATGAGGATGAGGTTAGAATTTTCACAGCTATAAAGAAACTGAGAACTTCATAACTAAGAGACTGGTTTGCAGAAAATACTAAAGGGAGTGCTACAGCTTGGAAAGAAAAGACAGGAGAGAGAGAGGCATGTGAGAGAGGCATGCAAGAGAGTCTAGAAATGAAGATTATGTAAGTAAAAAAAAATAAAAATAAAAAAACTAAAAGTGTAAAAAGTATGGTGAAAACAAGATATGACATAAAACCCAAAGGTCAAAATGGGTAAAATAAAAACTACCTGCATAGTAATAACATTGAATTTAATGGATTAATCTCCCCAATCAAAAGACACACTGGAAGAATGGATAAAAAAATATGAACCATTTATGCTGTCTACAAGAGACTCTCCTAGGCCAAAGGATACAAATAGAATGAAAGTGAGAGGCTGGAAAAAGATATTCCACACATGCAGTAACCAAAAATTAAAATTAAAATTAAAAAAGATGAAGTATCTGTACTTCTATCAGATGAAATAGACTTACAAAGCAAAGATAATTGAATCCAGCAACATATAAAAAAATTATTCATCATGATGAAGTGGGTTTTATCCCAGGCATGAAAAGGTGGTTCAACTCAAGAAGATCAACCAATGTAATAATACATCACATTAATAAATCAAAGAAGAAAAACCTCATGATCATCTCAATTGATGCATAAAAGGCCTTTGACAAAATGCAGTATCAGTTCTTGATTAAAACACTCCAAATATAGGAATTCAAGGAAACTTTCTCAACATGTTAAAAGACACATATGGAAAACCCACAGCTAACAGACTGAAAGCTCTCCTCTTGAGATTGGGAACAAGACAAGCAGTCCCACTGTCACCACTGTTATTCAGTATATTACTAGGGATTCTAGCTGAAGCAATCAGGCAAGAGAAATAAGTAAAATGAGTCCAAATTGGAAAAGAAGAAGTAAAATTTTCTCTAATCACAAATGATATGATCGTATATCTAGAAAGTCCTGGAGAATCTACAACAAAGCTCTTAGAGCTAATAAACAAGTTCAGCAGAGTGGCAGGATACAAGATTTATATGCAAAAATCAGCAGTGTTTCTAAACACTAATAATGAGCAATCTTAGGAAGAAAACAGGAAAAAAAATCCCCTTAACAATAGTGACTAAATGAATCAAATATTTAGGAATAAACTTAACCAAGGATGTAAATGACCTGTATTCAGAAAACTACAATGCGTTGCTAAAAGAAATAAAAAAAGAATGGAAGAATATTCCTTGTTCATGGATTGGGAGACTAAATATCATTAAGATGTCAATTCTACCCAAATTGATTTACAGATTCAATGCAATCCTGATAAAAATTTCAACAGTTTTTTTTAAAGAAATGGAAAACCCAAATAACAAATTTATTTGGAAGGTTAAGGAGCTCCAAATAGCCAGAAACATAAAGGAAGAACGAAGTTGGAGTATTCTCACTTCTGGGCTTGAAAATCATATTACCTATCTACAGTAAGGCACTAGCATAATGATAGACATATAGACCAGTGGAACAGAATTGATGGTTCAGAAACAGACTCTCACCTCCATTGTCAAATGATTTTTGACAAAGTTGTCAAGCCACCCTGCTGGGGCAGAACAGTCTATTCAACAAATGGTGCTGGAGGAACAGGATAGCCATAAACAAAAGAAGGAAAGAGGACACTATCTCACACCGTATACAAAAATTAGCTCAAAATGGATCAAGTACCTAAATATAAAAGTTAGAACCATAAAACTCCTAGAAGGAAATGTAGAGAAACATCTTCAAGCCCTGGTGGTAGGTGGTGATTTCTTAACTGAAACTGAAAGCATATGCAACAAAAGAAAAAAAATTAATAAATCTGACCTCCTCAAACTTAAACATTTTTGTGCTTCAAAGGGCATTGTCAAGAAGGTGAAAAGGCAGCCCACTCAATGGGAGAAAATATTTGGAAAACATATCCATAAAATGTTTGAATTCCATGCCATAAAAAGGGATTATACAACTCAACAATAAAAGAACAAGAAATCCAATTTAAACAATAAGCAAAAGACTTAAATAAACATTTCTCCAAAAAGGAAGTGCAAATGGCAAGAAAGCACATGAAAAAATGTTCAATACCATTAGCTATTAGGGAAATGCAAATCAAAACTACAATGAGATATCATCTCATACCACATAGAATGGCTATATTTAAAAAAAAAGAAATAAGTGCTAGAGAGGATGTGGAGAAATAGGAAGAATCATTCACTGTTGGTGAGAATGTAGATTGCTGCAGTCTCTGTGGAAGACAGTTTAGCAGGTCCTCAAGAAGCTAAATATAGAACTGCCATATGATCTGGCAATCTGTCTACTAAGAATATATCCAGAAGAACTGAAAACTGTGACGTGAACAGACATTTGCATGCTTGATGATATTCATAGCGGTGATAGTCACAATAGCCAAAAGATGGAAACAACCCAAGTGCCCATCAGCCAATGAATGGATAAACAAAATATAGTATATAGATGATAGATAGATAGATAGATAGATAGATAGATAGATAGATAGATAGATAGATAAGATGAAAAACTATGCTGCTATAGAAGGAATGACATTGAGACACATATGATAACATAGATGAAACTTGAGAACATTATGCTGAGTGAAATAAGCCAGACACAAAAGGACAAATATTGTATGGTCTCACTAACATGAACTAAATATGAAAAATAAACACATAGAGTTAAAACATAGAGTATAGGTCACTAGGAGATAGGAGGAGGCCTGAGAAGGGTTAATAATGCTTAATGTATGTAGAATTTTTAAATAGTTTGACTGTAAAAGTGTGGAAGTGAATAGAGTTGATCGAAACACATTATAGTGAGTTTATCTAACACAACTGCTTTATAAATGGAATTGTGGCTGAAAGGGGAAGTGTAGTCCATAAATGTCAATTGAAAGAAAACTTGAGAATAATCTAGGGACTGAATAACATAGTGAACCCGGAGGTGAATGAGGATTGTGGTTAATAGTACAAATACAATAATTCATATATGAACTAGAACAAATGTATGTCACTATTACAAGGTGATAAGAATATGAAAATGCTTGGGAAAACACAATTTAATGTAACTTATAGACTTCAGTTAACAGCAATATTGTAATATTCTTGCATTAATGTCAAAGAAGGTACTATATCAATGTTAAGTGTTAATTAGAGGGTGGTATGGGATTTTTTTTGGGGGGGCTAAGGAAAATGTTGAAAAATTTACTGAGGCAATAACTGCACAAATTTGTGAAGAGAATGGGAGCCACTGAGTGTACACTTTGAATAAATTGTACTAGGCATGGTATTGTATAACGCAGTGAACCATATGTTGGAAAATGAACTGTGGTTAACAGTACAAAGGCGATAATATTCTCTCATGAACTATAACAAATGGACAGCACTAATACATGGGGTTAATAATAAGGGATATACGGAAAAATAAACCAAATGCAAGCTAGGGACCACAGTTAGTAGTAATAGTCAGATGATGTTCTTTCATAATCTGTAATAAATGTTCCACAACAATGTAAGGTGTTGGTGGAGGGGTAATATATGGCAATTCTTCTCATTATCATTATGCAGGATTGTTTTGTAAGCTCAGAACTTCTCTAGTAAAATAAAACAAAACAAAACAAAACAAAACTTCCATGAGGAAATTGAGGTCAATATTTTTTGCCAGGCTGCCTTTTAATACTTCTGAAGGCTCTGAAGAAGTGATGTTTTTTTTGAATAGCAACAACAACAACAAATTTTTGGTTTAATATTGTCACAATTCTAGAAGGACAAATTTGTTATGAGAAATATATTAGGTTTGATTTTCTCCTTCAAGCGACTAAGATGTCTTCCAACAAAAATGAACACTGAAAAAAGAAAAGATACTTGATTCCAGGAGATGCCATTAAATCATTGATTCCAATCCATCAAATAGTGTGAAATTAATTAATTGTCCCAGCACAGTTGTTCTTAACTGGTAAGATGTGTTAAGAAAAATGTGAGAAAGGGATTTAATCCACCTCTGGACCTGAAGTCTTATCTTAGCAATCTGTTGGCGTATGAATTACTCTGTGCATGTTCTTTCCACCTAGACTATAACACAATTTACCACACTGTTAATGTTTTAAAAATCATGCTGATGGTTAATTGAATGAGTGAAATCAATGCTTGAATGAAGGTGTGAGCTCACTAGGAAAGGGGTATTTTTAAACTTTTGTTCTACTTATACTGACAACTATGTAATAAGTTAGGAGACCATCATATCCATGTGACACACTAAAATAGAACTGGACATCTTAAATTAAACTCTTTGAATTAAATGAGTAAATATATCTAACATGATATTTCAAGTCAGTTTTCTCTAACACTTTTACAGTAGAAACTGATTAAGAACAGTGATTATTAAATTTCATGCTATCAAATTTCCACTCCGATCATGTAGCATAGTAGGCAAAAATAAAAGGTCGCAAAAGTGTTGTCTAAGCCAGTAATCTTTCTTACAATGTGGTCCATGAATCACCTGCCTAATGTTTAACTAAAGATACTCTTTAAAAAAACAGATTTTTTATACAATCCCACCTCAGTGTAGGTAAGGTAATTCTATAGTAACACACAATGCTCAGATCACAGTGGTCTGAGAAAACAGAAGTTAATTTTGTTCATTCTAGATATTTAATATGGTTGTCACATGAGGGAGATCCCTGGCCCAATTAATGTAAGGGGAGGAGAGAGCACTCTGTTAAAAACATGAGACAAGATGTTACATTTGCTGAACTGGTCACATGACCCTTGTCTAATTTTAAGGGAGTAGAAAAGAATAATCCTTCATGTACCTAAAATAAAAAACTAAGCCTTGGTGAGTACCATTTCTACTAAATCTCTGAGAAAAGGGCCTGAAAAATCTTTTTTTAATAAATTCCATAACTGTGAGATACTTGATGACCACTGCTCTAAATCAGGTTCCACTGTAAAAAGGCGTGTGAAATTTGACTTGAAATATTAGGCTGGGTCCTTTATTCATTACTTCAAGAAATTTAATTCAAGGTGTTCAGTTCTGTTTTTCTGTTTGTCACATGATCTCCTAACTTTTTAATGTTATTGTCAATATAAGTAGAACAAAACTTAAAATAGACTCTGTTCATAGTTCATTACATTTATAATATAATACTCAGCTGATGGACTGTCTGAAAAGATTGAGCAAAACCTAAGTGCTTGGAAAGTTCCTGAAAGAGTAAAATTTATTTGTATAATATTTATTGGGAGGAGCATCTTAATTGCCACACAAATTGAGGTCACATATTTTCAGTGTTGTATCAGGAGCTAAAATTAATAAGGGACTAAATACATTTTTAAAATATCTTAGATCTGAATATAAAAACTAAATTTACTGACCAAGCAATTTAGGCTGAATAATAAATAAAATTCTTTGATAATTTAGTGCCATCTGTAATATAATATAACGGGTAGATAAATAAGCAAAAAAAAAAAAAACCTACCAAATGTAAAAACAGTCTAATGACAATCAAACTGAGTGTTAGCTAAATCTGTCATTGTCTTAGAAGAATATGAAAGGAAAATATGGTGTGAAAACAGCTCTATGTAAATCACCAGAGGGGATTACAAAATTTAGGTACTTGGTGCATTTCTTTCAGTGAGGGGAACAGTATAACATACTGATTTTTTTATTGAGTCATTTGACAGGATAGATGGCAGGTCACAGCTGAAAAGACAGCTGGTGTTAGGCATTACCCATCATTCATATGCCAAATAATATTGTGAGCTTAACTTTGCAATGTTCAAACACATGCTGATCAGTTTCTGTATCTAACATTTTATCAGAAAATAGAACAGGGTGTTCTCGTGGAGTAAATTAGAAGTTTGACCATATCACATATCAGGTATTTTGGGATAGGTTGTCAGATCAAGATTCCCTCAGAGACTTGATTAACTTTGACAACAGATTGAATAATTCAGATACTATTTTGATATGAATGAGGGGAGAAAATTCAGGTATCCAGTTTAATTGATTTAATTAGCATGATGATTGTCAATTTTCCATCTCACTTTATTACTTTATCTGAGCAATTATAGCTCACTGAACACTAATTTCAAAATCATGAAGTTGAATATGTGTATATGGAAACAGAAAAAGAGAGAGAGGCATTTATTATGAGTTTTTACAAAAATTTGTAATTGTTTCTTATACAATGCATTTTGTTCAACAGGTTCAGTATATTACATTATTTGGTTAATTAATTTTCTTATCTATTTCCTTTTTTCTAATATAGGCTAGAATGTAGAGAATATTTTAGAAAAAATTCTTTTAAGTGTTGTTATACTTGTAACGAATGGAATAAAAGTATTATCTATAAAGGACACAAATGTTTATAAAGCAGATGTTAAACAATAAACATTTTTTATTACATGTTATTTCCTTCTATAGGGTATCATGATGGAGTTTTCAAACATAAGCAAGGGAAGAAACAAAGAACTTGTGACTAGAGTTTTAAAATAAAAAGCAAACAGATAAATAAGCTGTTATATATTACCATAAATTGCCAAAATTTGGATCCTATTTTATGCCAGATATGGAGATATAATTTTAATCACATATGGAAAAAAAATCTACAATATTTTAATGAAGAATAAGGTATTCATTTTGTAGCAGACATTTATTTCGATTTTTAATTAATGTTTAATGCAACTCTAATATTGTCTATATTTTTATTATAAATACAAAATCCTTGCAATCAAAATATTTATACTTAACTTTGTAAGTAAATATTGTTTTACTAGTATGAAGAGAGTATCCACTTTAAATTTGTTGACTAAGATTAATTGATAACTGTATGTCACTATAGTAGAGAAATTCATATGTTCTAATTAGTAAGAAGATGATAGCATTGATTTCCCAGCCCTAACAATTACTACTACACATTAAATATATGGGAGTTTGATTTATAGTTACTTGAAGAGTCTGTTAGAAAAATTAATCAAATCTATTTTTGCACGATGAAGCTGGGATATTTTGAAATAGGTTATAAATTGTTACTTAGGTGTAACAGTCTTTAAATTCTTTTTTTCTATAGTCTCAAGCTTTGAAATTAGCTTGTCTCCTTTGCATATGCGTGGGGAGAGTGCTATCCTCTGATGATAGTGCCACAGAACCAGTCCTGGGGTGGTGTAGACTAAACGTCAAAGTTAATTTGGACTGAAATGTACACAGATCTCGTTAATGTCATTCTGGCAAATTTTGTGGGAAATGATTTCCTCTAGGCAAGCTGTTCATAGGAAAGGAAGTGTCTGGAAAACCTCAGAGACACAGTCTTCTATCTCATTGAATTCCATTCCTACTGATTATTTTTTTTTCAACTCCTCTTCACTAACTTAAAGAATCTTGATACCCACTAAATGTGTAAGACATTCCAGTAATAAAATTCAAGCTGCTCCTGTGTGACTAAGCAATCAGTAGTATTTACTTTAAATCATAAAACCAATTTTTTACTTAAAGTATCATTCCTTATTTGTAGTTGTTGATGTTTTTGTTTTGTTTCTAGAATTCATAAGTTCACTGCTGTTCTATCACACCCAAAATGCATTAGTTAAATTTCAAAGTTATAAAATCTTGAAACTGAAGAGAAATATATAATACACGTTTAGACTTTTTATTTTCAAACATATTAACAACATTAATATTAATCAATATTAAACAGAAATATTTAAAGAAGTGTAATGAACCCCCATATGCACTTCATTCAGTCACCTGTTGTAAACATAATTGCTACATTTAAGTAATCCTTAACTTTCTCACTCTTTCATTCTCTCTCTCTATAGACATATATATATATATATATATATATATATATATATGTATTTATGTATATTAACATTATTTTCAGAACCACTTGGGAATAATTTGCAAATATAATGCCACCTTACCCTCAATATAGCAATGTATATTTCCTAAGATACAAACATGATCATGCATAAGTATAATGCATTATTAAAATAAGAAATTTCACACTGATGCAGTGCTATGATCCATCCTAAGCATTTATTCTAATTTCTCCTAATATTACTTTAGAAATTTTTTCTTGCCTAATATCCAATCCAAGATCATGTTACAATTAAATTTCATGTCTCTTTTGTCTCCTTTAATCTGGATCGATTCATCAGTTATTCTTTGTCTTTTGATATTTTTAAGAATAGAGATCATCATTTATTTTGTATAATGTTCTTCAGTTCATATGTCTCTGATGGCTCATTATCATTTGGTTTAGGATATGCATTTTGAGCAGTAACACTACATATCTGCTCCTTCTCAGTACAAAACATCAAGAGATATTTGTTATCAGCTTGTCCTTCTTTAAAATGTCACCTTCCATACTTTGTTCTGTAAATTTACTGTTGTTACAG
The DNA here is from genome assembly GCA_004027955.1 of Chaetophractus vellerosus. Classification (NCBI taxonomy): domain Eukaryota; kingdom Metazoa; phylum Chordata; class Mammalia; order Cingulata; family Chlamyphoridae; genus Chaetophractus; species Chaetophractus vellerosus. Next base: position 892 of record PVKH010036788.1, on the reverse strand, counting down.
CTGTAATGACTAAGTAAATTAAGTAGGGGAGGATAATTTAAGTCAATGTCAAACTGTCCACCATCAAAATTTTATCCACTAGTTTTATCATCCATTCATTCTTGCCATAATCAGTTCTTGTGTGATGGCTGCATAATAGTTATTATTCCTTCTACACTGATCAGTTGATATTCTACTGTAATGGAAGTCTTTTCCTTCTCTTCTATTTAATTATTATCTGCATGTACCCAAAGTATCATATTTTATTTGATGATTTAAAATTCATTACTATCATTATTTATTTTATGTCCAAATTATCCCATATTAGGCTGTTTGAGCCCATTCACTCTAACATCTATGAAATTTTGACAGATTCCCATCATTTTTGGCTCTCCCTTGATTTTTTTGGCCATAAGAAGATGCTCTATGCTTATCTAGATCTTGTTTTGACCCAGTCCTGGAATCATCAATTTCTTTAAGAAGCCATGATTCTTTTAATTGGGGAATGATATTTAGAAATTAAAATTGGTTCAAATAGTCTAATTTAAAAATCATTTGTAAAATGTCAACTTTATACACTTCAAAAAATTGTTGTGACATGGGATTGCTTATGTTAACACACACACACACACACACACAAACACACACATCAAAAAACCTTCAGAAATATGAACTACCAGATATTCATTTTTCAAAAAGCCAGAAAAGGATTATTCCTTGTCTTAGCACAATGAGATTTAGGGATCTGTACATGTTTATGCCATTAAAATGTAATAATATATTAGCAAATGCATTGACTCGTAATGCAAAAATGTTAAGTTTATCCTAATTTGCCATGTAGACTTGACACAAAAGGAATATTCAGAGTTGAGGATAAAAATAAATATTGTATTTAAATAGGTCCTGTCCTAAT
>PVKH010036787.1:0-11529 GCA_004027955.1 Chaetophractus vellerosus | reverse complement strand
TTCAGTATTTTCTCTTTGTCTTGAGCATTGGACAGTTTGACAAATATGTCTTGGAGTATGCCTGTTGGGATTATACTGTTTCGGGTGTGCTGTGCTTCCAGGATATGTACATCCATCTGCCTCAATAAGGTTGGGAAGTTTTCAGCCATTATTTCCTACAACACTCTTTCTGTCCCCTTTCCCTTCTCTTCTCCCTCTGGGATGCCTATAATGTGTATGTTTGTGCATTTTGTATTGTCATTCAAATCCCTAAGTTCCTACTGGATTTTTTCTATCTTTTTATCTGTCTGCCCTACTATCTGTTTGATATCAGATGTACTGTCTTCCACCTTACCAATTCTTTCCTCCTCCTGTTCAAATATGCTGTTGTGTGCATCCAGTGTCTTTCTGATTTCTTGGATTGTGCTATTCATCACCATCATATCCGTTATCTTTTTATGTATTTTTACAATTTCTTTAGTATGTTCTCCCAGTGTGTTCTCAATATCCTTAATCTCTTCCTTCACTTCATTAGGTTGGTCCATGATATTTGTTTGCACAGCTTTGATTAATTGTTCAATGTTCTGTATCTCTTCCTAGTTTTTGGGTTGTTCATTGGGCTGGGCCATGTCTTCCTGTTAATTGGTATGGTTTGTAATTTTTTGTTGCTATCTGGTCATCTTTTTATCTTGATGTCTTTATTCAGTTGATTAGCTTCTCTCTCTGCTCTAGGGTTTTATTTAGCTGCTGTTTTTGTGTGTGTGTTAAGTTTACTCTTTGGCACTTTGTTCTTCTTGTTCTATTTCCTTGCTATTTTCTATGTTTCCTTGATGGAAAAAGATTAGGGCCAGAGAAAGAGAAAGAGGTAAGAAAGGCGAAAAGGACAATAGTAATAATAATAGTAAAAGTTAGAAGAGGAACCATACAAGACCTAGGAAAATAAATATTTAACTCATGTAAGCAGTGTAGAGTAATAAGAATAAAAAAGTGGAGTATCTAAAATGAAATGGGAAACTGAATAGAGAAAAATATATAGAATGAATTAAAAGACCAGAATGATAAGGAGAGAGGGAAAGATAAAAGAAAGGACCAAAAAAGTTAATAAAAGAAAGAAAAACGCATAGATGAGATAGAAATAAAAAACAGAAAAATTGAGAACTACGTAAAGAGAGGTGGAACGTAATATCAACAAAAGAAAGCAGAAGATAGAAATATGACAGAAGGAAAAGAGATAGCATTGGTAGACACAGAAAAGGGGAAATCAAGTAAGAGGAAACACAGCAAACAAGAAACAAGCCAGCAGCACCTAATTAAGGAAAAAAAAGAGGGGGGTGGGAAGAAAGAGGAAAGAAAAACAAGAAAAATTAAACCACACATGCAAGCAGCCAAACAAAAACTAAGGAAGAATAGCTTTCCCTCTTAGGGCCCTGTGGAGCTTTCCAGGCTGCCAGTGTTCATCAGTCAATTACCCTGCAGCCTTCCTTCTGCAGGTTTTGAAGCAGGTTTTAGTGAGTAAACAAAGTTAAATTTTTAAAGAAAGTAACCATTTTTTTGGAAAAGTAAGCAAATACAAAAATAATATCTATGTTTTCTTTGTCCTAAAGTATCAGCTGGATGTTTGATATCCCAGTGGATCCAGGAATCAAACTAGGGACCTTGTATATTCAAGGCAGAAACTCCTCCACTGAGCTAAACTTTCTTGTTGGGTCAATTAGCTCTTCAGAAAGCCATCCAGTCACTTTCCCTAGGGCAGGTTTGACTCTTTGCAGTGGGATAAATTCCTGCTGATTAGGAGTCTGTCCCTGCCCCCTTTCTATTCTTATTGCTTTATCTCCCAGGGCAGCAGGACACAACAGCCTGTGTGAAGTGATTCCCCCTCACCTCTCCCAGTCAGGTTAAGTTACCTTTTGAAATTCAAATGGGACACTGGTGACTGAACTCACTGCAGAAAAATGACTCTCAACCCTTTTCCAGACCACCACCTCCTCCCAGGGGACCCTAAATAGGCTCTTGGAAGCTTATTAAGCACTTCCTTCTACCCACTTCCCTTAAGGGAGTTGAAATTTTGATAATTTTCAGCATGGGGCTAGTTAATTGCCAGACTCCTCCCTCTTCCAGGCCAAATTTCTCTATCCCAGGGCAGTTAGATAAATCAGGTTGCCTCACCAGATTCGCCTCTCCCCTCTTTGAACCAGCTGGTATGTTCCTCAAAGCTCAAAGGGGGTTCAGCAAACCAAACTCACGGAAAGGAAACCCTTGTCCACCCTTTGCCAGAACCTTCCCACTCTTGGAGAACACTCCCTCCCACTGGGTGGCCAGTGGGAGTCAGGGCTTGGGGCTCACAGTGGCTTTGTGAGAGTGAGGCTTAGCCATCTTGCAGTTTCTAGCCTCAGGGGCAAGAAACTCAGGGTTTTATCTTGAGCAATTTACATCTTTGTTCTGCTCTCTCCAGATTGATCCCTGAGGCCTCCTGCTCTGTGGGTTTCCAAAACAGCTCACCTGGGTAGGATCTTGCCCCCACTCAGCCATTTTTTGTAAGAGAGATGGCAAGGGCACACTTAAACCAAAGCCATCTTGCCCAGATCCTCCTGAATGGTTTTGATTGTCTTATCTTCAGCTTCACTAATTCTTTCTTCTGCCAGTTTCAATCTGCTATTGAACCCCTCTAGGGATTTATATATATATTTGTGACTGTGATCTTCAGCTTTGTTTGCTTCCGTTTCTGGTCCCTGTCTCTTTATTGACATTCTCTTTGTGGTTATTTATCATTTCCCTGATATCCTTGAGTTCTTTATCCATGTTTTTCTTTAGCTCTTTGAGCATATTAGGAACATTTTTTCAAATCTGAGTCTGGTATATCTAAGCTCTGGTTGCCCTGAATCATGGTTTCTAATTCTTTACACTGCTTCTTTGCACAGGCCATCAGTTCCTCTTTCCTTGTATGTTTTTCAAACATTTTTTCATATTGTGTTGTCTCTGAAATTTAGACTTGGAGGTATTTCTTTCTTAAGCTTGTATCCAGCTAGTGTTATGACAGAGATTTTCTTGAATTCCAGGAATTAACAAAAAAGGAAAAGAAACTATCTTTGTTAGTCTTTACAGATTGGCCTGAGCAAATGATCTACTTCAGAATTTAGCCACACAATGAGTTTAGAGAATAGCTCAAGGCAAAAGCACAGTGTCTTTCCTAGTCCTTTCTGTACATGTAGCTTTTGCTGGGAATGTGCCTGTATCCCTAAGAATTTACCCATTTACATGAATCCAGATGCTCCCTCTTCCCTCAAAAAGAGCATTTCTTCATGGTTTCAGACACTGCACTGTATGTCCCACAGCCAGAAAAATCTTTGACCCAAGAATCTTGTGATTTGAGAGCTCTGTAAGCTGCCTTATACATGCAGGGCAAGTTCTAGGATGGCAAGTCCACAATGAGTGTCCCGGTTCAGTCTTTCCGGCTGCCACCAGATTGGCACAGTCATATATGCTCCCAATATGTGCATGAGGGCTGCTATACTCCCTCCAGACCCAGGACCAGGAATCCATACCAGGAGCACAGGCTGACTCATGCCAAGCTGATGAGGGGATGGGGAAAGAGCCAGTAGAACTTCTAATTCTGGGAGTACTAATTCTGTTTTGGGTGCTGTATCTCCTGACACACTCATGTTTTGTTTTGTTTTGTTTTGTTTTGTTTTGCTTTGCTTTGCTTTCCTCATGCAGTTTATACATTTCTATTGTGGTTTCATCTAGCACTGTTACATTTCAGGATTTGGTTACTGCTGGAGAAAAAGAAGAAGGCTTCTGGGTGGCAAAATGTTCTGAATGATGCTTACATGGGTGTGTGCACTTTGTGAAAATTCACCAAAATGTTTATTTATGAATCATGCTCTTTCTCTAGGAATGTTATAGAGAATGATATACTTGATATAAATTATATATATGAATTTCAATAAGATTAATGGGCACAGGGATAGCCAGTACGTTAACATATGACCAATCACAGATCTTCACATCTGAGAAATAGAAAGGGAAACAATTTTCAGTTTTCAGTAGCTCTGGTTTCATCTCTAATTCTGATGTAATAATAGAACTTCTTTTGGTCATTACTAGTCCTTAACAACCTGATTCTTGAACACCTGTGACATCCTGGAAAGAACAAAAGTACAGGTGGTTACGGGCCTGGAGCTGCACAGAGAATAGAAGGAGGTAATTTTGGAATGTGAACTGCTGTCCTGCACAGTCTAGTAGGCAATGACAGCCCTTAGAGGACTCCAGGAGGCAGAATGGAGTTGAGGCAGCAAGAAAAATAAATGACTTTCATGGCCAGAGCACAAATGTCCCTCCCTTTCCTCCTCCCAGGGACCTCTTTTTTGCCCTGGCTCCTCCCAAATTCTCCCTATGCTCATTTGAGAAATCCTTCACCTTCTAGATCTTCTTTCACATACAAACAAAAGTTGACTTGGGAAAGAACCAAGAAGGCTTTTCCCTGGATAGGGCCAGTTTGGGAGAGAGTGAAAAAGAGCATAAAATCCCACTCCAGGCCTGGGCTGCAGGAAGGAAGCCTGTGCATCATCGTCCTGTCCTGATCCAGAAATGGCTTGCCCACGCTTGTGACGTCTGGAGGGCTTGGCAGCATCTTTGATCTCACTTGGAGAATGGAGCCCCCCTGTCCAGCCCAGGGCCCAGCACAATGATGGTTGCTCCTGCTGATGCTTCTGTTGTTGTGACAATTATGTTTCCTATAAAATGAGACCCACAGTAGAGGCTGACCTTTCATGATAGGGAAGCTCAGACACCTCCCTAAGAAGTTCCTTTCCTGCCTCTAAATTCAGTAGCCTGCACCAACACTAGGCCAGATGGTTCAGTGAAAACTTCTGATTAGAGTCCTTCATGCTTGTTGCCGGGGCCATGCAGAGACCTGATGAACTGGGGTTTGAGTTGGGTTTAAACAAAACACAATTGCTATATTTGGTTTAACAATTTATCTCATTTAGACCTAACTAATAATGGAAGATATATTTTATTGGCTGAAAATAGAGTTGCTTAAAAGGGCAGGAAGGAGAGTGTCATAAAAATACATGTGGAACTAAATATATATAAGGAAAGAAACATGTATATTGAGTTTTGAGTGTGAGACTATTTGCCTCCGAGGATTTTTCTATTATCTGGTTTTAAATTTAAATTATCTTGCTGTTCTCATTCAGAATACTACATCAAGTCTGCCTCTTTTTGGAGTACAGCTCTGAGTACCTTGTCAGTGCACAGTAAATGTTAGAAAGTAATAAATAATAGAAATAACCTTTGCAATAATGCAAAGAAATGTAATCCAGCTGGACAGATATTGGTACTAGAGAAAAATGAGTCATAAAATGCCCAAAGTGCTATAAATTTCCAGAGAAATGGTCCAGGAGGCAATAAGTTTCTTCTGGAAGCACTTCATACATCTCAGGAATTAGATGTCTGGTGGTTGACATTTAACGCTAATACCTTCCCAGCTAGACCTGTGTTCTTGAACAAGGATAGAGCAAATTTGGCTGTGAGCGATGTGGAATGTGGAAAATTTCTACCTTTCCAATTCTTATCCCTTTATGAAAAACAAAACAGCATGGATATATCACAGAAATAATCAGTATTTTTCCAGAGCCTCAAACAACACTGGGCATGCTTCATTCCCTAGCCAAAGGAAACAAAGGCTTTGGCAAATGCTTATCTGAAACTCAATCTAGAGCTTGGAGAAATGTTGGCCCATGTTTCCTGGTCCATCTGAGACCAGGCACTTCTAGAATATCTCCAAGTCCTCTCAAGGAGGAGAGATTCACACAGCAGACAAATGGAACTTGGCATAGAGGACACAGAGGCAATGTCACTGACAACTTGGTCCCTGATGATGAGGCACGTTTCTCTTGTGATACCATTTTAGCCATTTCAAATGCTAGCTGCAGCCCTGCTGCCCCCAAAGCCCAAAGGCCTCCCTCAGGTATCTGCAGATTTCCATTCTTCTGGATTCATCCTAATTTCCTTTATCTTGCAGCTGTTTCTTTATCTTCTCTCTCTCATTGAACCAAATGTGGGATGAGATCCCTCTCTTTTATTCATTAAAAGTAAAATAAAATCATATCTGATATGTACATGTGGAGCTAATTTCCCAGAGGCCCAGGGGATGGGCCCACAGTGTAACATCTGGCAAACTCCTTTAATTTCCAGTTTAGGCATTTTCAAGCTCTCTTGGTTCATCCCACTACTTGGGTTTTCCTCCCTGACTCTTTCTCCCTAGGAACTTCTTCCATGTTTTCTGTCTTAGTTTTGCAGCTGCTAAAACAAATGTCATACAATGGGAATTTATTGGCTCAAAGTTTTGAGATTAGGAGAGGTTCAGTGTCAAAGTGTCAGCAAGGTGAAGTTTTCTCCTCAAAGACTGTGGTGGTCTGGCACTGGCTGCTGGAGATTCTTGAGACCCTGGCTTTCTGTCACATGGCAATGCACACGGTGGCATCTTCTCCTTTCTCTTCAGGGTTCCAATGACTTGCAGCTTCTATTCCTCCCTGGTGGCTTTCTTCCTGTGGCCTTCTCTATAAGGCCTCCAGTAATAGGATTTTTTTACCACATCTTGACTAAAAGTAACATCTTTAAAGGGTTTTAATTACAATGACTTCACACCCACAAGAATGGATTAAATTAAGATTAAGAACATGCTTTTCTGGGGTACATAATTCAACCCATCACCTTGTCCAAAGTAGTAGCCAATCGCCATGTGTGGCTATGTAAATTTAAATTAATTAAAATTAAATAATATTCCAATTCAGTTTCTCAGTCATACTTGCCACATTTTATGCACTCTATAGCCACGTGTGGCCAGTGGCTGCCATACTAAACAGCACAGACTGAAAACATTTCCATCATTGCAGAAACTTCTCCTGGACAGCCTACTCTGGCCATTCCCCTCTCAAGCTACTGCCCATTTTCCTGGCTTTTCTCTCACCCTTTCTTTCTAAGATTACCTGAGGAGCAGCAAATCTCTCTTCCTCTATCATTCAGAGAATTGCTTCCCTAATCACATGTGGCAGTTTGATACTATTTATTAATTCCAAAAAAGATAATTGATTATGTTTGTAAACTGGTCTGTTCCTCTGGTCATGATACTCCTTTGATTGTATTAAATTCAGAGGTCTTGCTTTTATTTTATTAAATCAAGATTTGAGCTTTCATTCAACCAAGTCATTAGGGTGTGCAGGGTTGAGTCCCCACCCCCTTGGAAAGCCAAAAAAACAGACTCTTACACAGAAGTAAGCACACAGGAGAAGTAGATACACAGAGAAACAGATATAAGAGGGAAGAGAGAAGGCTCCATTAGACACAGCAGAGGCCTTGGAAAGAGAGATGAGCCTGATAGACGATAGCTGACCTTGTGAAGAGAACAAAGCAGTTGAGCCTGGAAAGAAACAAGCCCTGGGGAGAAAGAGAAACCTTATGCCATCCCACAGCTGAGATCAGAAAAAGCTGGGACCATAGAGCCTTAATCAATCAAGAAGTCAAGAGAAGTAGATACACAGAGGATCCTGAGGCCCCGGGAAGAGAGATGAGTCTGATAGTCTACAGCTTACCTTGTGAAAAAAAGCAGAGCAGCTGACCCCAGAAAGAAATGAGCATCGGGGAGAGAGATGAGCCTTATGCCAGCGTACAGCTGAGATCAGAAGAAGCTGGGACCACAGAGCCTTAAAAATTAGAAGGAAGGAGATACCAAGAAGAGAAACCCTGACATCTTGCTTCAACATGTGGCAGCTGACTTTGCTGAGAAAGTATTTCTTATGGTACCTTGACTGAACTCTTTAGGGCCTTGTGACTATAAGAGTCTATACCAAATAAATACCCTCTATAAAAGCCAGAAGAGTTCTGGTATTTTGCATTAACACCCCTTTGCTGACTAATACACCACACCAAACTTAGACAGCCACATCTTTCTGGGTTCACAGCCATCAGAACCCAAGGGACTTCTTTCCAATAAGCTTCACCATCCATAGAAGAGAGCAGTTATAAATATTCCTTTCTGGCTGGACATGATATATCTTGGTTATTAGCTTGTAGATTCTGTGCAGTTTTACACAGTGACTATCAGGCTAGGTGAATGCCTGCAGAGGACTCCCTGTCCATAGCAGGAAACATTTCTGAGCATAGTGTGTTATGCCCAGGAGTGTGAGGAAGGAAGGGGTGACAGCTGCAGGTTCCATCTATGTCACCTACTCAATTAATACACTGTGTCAGGCTTGCAGGATACAGATGTGAAAGATTCAACCCCTGCCTAGAAGATGTCCCCAGTCTCCAGGGACAGAGAAAAAGTGAGCGTAGGATGGAGGCCCCGAGGGCCCACAGAGAAGGGCCCCATTTCCCCTCTGCAGGTGTCAGGTAAGACTTCCTTGAGGATATAATGGATGTGTAAAGGCCTGAAGTAAAACTACGAATGGAAATGATGATGGATGAGGAAAAGGCAACTGCAAATACAACTGGAGCTAAGGTAAGAATGAAGGAAAGGTGAGAGCTGGGCATGGAGAGAGAAGCCCTGGCCACAGCTTTGACAAATAGCGTTTGCATTTTTGTTGAAGGTGCAATTAGCATGTTTCTTTTCCTCTTACTTTCCTTCTCTGGTTTTGATATCAGTGCTTTGCTTGTCTCATTAAATGAGTTTCTCTATTTTTAGCCATTCATTTCGTTCTTGGTAGAATTCAGTTCTAAAATTATCTGGGGATGCAAGAGTAGATTTCTTGGAAACTTTGCTTTCTTCCAGTTAGGAATCCTCCCTGAAGATAGTCCCTAACCTGACATCTATGCCAGCAGCATAGATGACAGTGGCCTATTTTGTGCCTTATGTAAATGGAATGTGTCTTTCTGAGATTTGGTCTAATTGCTATGTAGCATTATATTGGATGAACCCACCACTATTAATATTTATCCTTTCTATTGTTATTTTGCATTTGGGTAGTTTCCAGTTTGGGGCTCTAATCAATTCGATTCCTTGTAGATGTCTTTTTGGTGAACATGAATAATTTCTGTTGGGCATTTGTGAAGGACTGGAATTGTTGCTGCATCCATGTATTCAGCTATCAGAAATAGTGAGAAAAAGTTTTCTTAATATTGGTATGAATTTATTCTCCCACCAGGAATATATGAAAATTTTGGTTGTTTCCATTCTTGCCAACGCTTTAAATGGTCCACATTCTCATCAACATGTTATATTATCTGTCTTTTTCATTTAGCCAATCTGGAGGGTCAGTGGATAGCACTGGTTTTTTTAAATGCACTCTTGGTGGAAGCATGCATGCATATATGCAGCAGCTGGGGCCTAGGAAGGCTGTGGCATGGTCCTTTCTCTCTTCCTCTCCTTTCCTCCTACCCTGCTGACCATGGTTTCTGCCACTTTGGGGTATGGCCTGATGAAGGAGGACAAGACAGGATAGAAAATTCTTACCTAAATGGCATTTTCCTTTGATGCTTCACACTCTCTGGGCTTGAAAAGCACATGCAGCTTGCTTTCTCATCTGGGAATTTTGGTGGGTTCTTTAGACAACCCTCTTACACATTCCACATTTTCAACTTCAGGTTGCTTGAAACTGGCCAGTGTTTTCCATCAGCTGGTCACTTACTCCTTCAGCCTGTTTCTGTGGAGGAACAGTTGCCCCTCTGGTGGGCGCCATTGGACAGGCTCTGAGACAGCCCCTATCTGTAGAAACACCCCAGCCACCTTCTGCTGCAACCAGTAGGAGCTGTCCAGTCTCAGCATGGCGTCAAGTCCCCTTGCCTCTGGCCCTGAGGCTGCTAGTCAGTCCACCTCCACCTTTCAATTCTCCAGGAAGGACAGCTCTTCCATCCACAGCACAGGGGACACACACAAAGCCCCCTCATGACCCATTAAAGCTCATCTCACTAAGCCTAGAATGAGAGGCAAGTGCCCCCACCCCCAACTTTTTGGAGTAGATCCATGGATGCCCAGCATACCATGTGGGCCCCTCAAAATTCTTTCCCCAACCTCCAAAATCTATCCCTTTTATCCCTTCCATGTGGACACAGGGTTTAGGGCATATAATTTGGTTCACTCTCTTGTTTTTGAAATTTGTACATGCTGCTGGGCAGCCTCTATAGCCATTCTTTACAGTGTCTTTTGTGATATGGTACCTGGGCAGAATGTCCAGTTTAACCTCCTCTTACTAAGACTAGGAGAATGGACAGAAGAAGGAAAGAAGGAAGGAGATCAGGTCCAGCATTCTAACTAAGTTTCTTAGATGATCCAAGGACTCCAAGTAAACAGTGAGAGAAGTGACGGGGAACTGGATAAGAAAGCATGGCTAACCCCCGTCTAAAGTGAAGGACCCTGGGTGGAAGCAGAGCCAAGAACCTGGGTCAGGGACACTTTGGCTGCTTCCCAAGAAGGAGCTGATCCCTTTGATAACACCACCTCCTCAACCTCTCTGCACGGGATGGGTCCTATCATCATTGGCAGGCAGAATCGGTAGGTAATATGGCTTAACCATGAAAAGCTGACCACCCAGGGAATGTGTATTTGACCTTATTCCTCTACAAATTAGTCATTTCTTGTCGTGAAAACATGAGCAAAAGGAATTTTTAAATGTGTATCAAAAAGCTTTCTGCTGCCTCCTATAGGGAAAAAAATTAGTTGTTTGGCTTACTCGGTACGACATAAGGAAAGTGTGTGATTGAGTGTGTGAAGCATGGCTGAGTGTGTTCGTGCCTCTGTCCAATGGAATCACAGTTCTGATGGCAGTTATTTTAGCCAAAGCACATTTGTTCTAGTTGTGCAATTTTGGTTTATGTGATTTTTATTTTCTTGCTTCAAATAGCACTTCGCTCAAGGGAGAGGAAGTTAGTAGTCTTCCTAAGTTTTAGTACGGTTTTATTTTTACTCTTCAATTTAAAAAAGCATTTTCCTCCATTTCTTTACAACTAGGTAAGTGAGGGAGTTATTTAATTAAAAAACCAAAGTGCACATTTGGTATTTCAATCTGAAGTATTCCAGTGGGCTGTACATGAGCTCCAAGCCACATGGATCTTGGATTTAGAAGCCCTTTGCTCTGGATGGGTGGTATCTGACACCCTGCCCAGCTGTCTACAATGGAGCTTGGGTTCTAACTGGCGATGCTTTATGCCCTGAGGTTTAAAGCTCTCTCTCCCTCCCCTGCGATTTTATTCTGTGAGTGGAATGCACTCTCTAAATAGCCTTCAGCAGTGTAGAAAACAAATGCTGCTGGGTAGCCTGTTTAGCTTTGTCAGGTACCATAGTACTCCCCTCCCCAAGGCCACCACTGGGACACAGATGGTACAGATGGCAGTACCTTGAGAATGAGCCAACCACTTGCACTTTCTGTTTCTCAGCAAAATGTCTTCACTTGTGACCTGTTGGCATGAGTGGAAAAACCCAGAAACAAAAAAGAAAATTCCCAGGCCAAAGGGGACTCAGCTGACTTTCTGGTAGAGTGTTCAAGAGTAGACTTCTGTCCTTTGACTTCACATAATTTGGACAACAGTTCTGTTTGCAGACAGAAGGCAGTT
>PVKH010036786.1:0-11539 GCA_004027955.1 Chaetophractus vellerosus | reverse complement strand
AGGGAATGAAAAACTAAATCTTAAAAAAAAAAAAGATTATGCTTTTTTTGTTGTTGATAGCCATTTTATGTAGCAAAAATGGCTAATCTAGTAGTGAAGGAACTTCTGTTCCACAGCATGTTAGCATATGTCTGAATATAACAGTGGAAGAAAAAAATGTTTTCCCTTGGGCCTTGGAAATTACCATTCAAACTGCTGATATATTTTTTTAAACAAATCAATTTTATTGATACATATTAATAAAGCATATAATTCATCCAAAGTGTACATACAATCAGTGGTATTTGGTATAATCACATAGTTATGCATTCATCACTTCAGTCTATTGGAGCATTTTCATTATTTCCACAATAATAATAATAATAATAATAATAATAAACACAAAACAAACTGCTGATATATTTTTGAAGCTATGGAATCTTCACAGGAGGCCAGAAAGGCAAAATTATTCTGGATTGCCCTCATGATTCTCCTGCAATACTGAGTTTGTGATCAGTTTTTTTTTTTTTTAATAAATCAAAGGAAAAGGCAAAAAAACTGCAGTACTTAGCACTCAATAATAATTTTTAAAGCTTTTCCTAGGAACTTATAAGTTCTATTCAGCCTTACTCTTGGCATAATTATTTATATAAAATAAAACACTGCATATCAGATTGTTTCTCTGTCTTTTGAAAATTAAAATGCCAATAAGTTAGTTAATACGTGATCACTGAGAACCTATTTATGTTTGAGGCATTGGGAATATATATATTTAACAAAGTAGATTGTGGTCCTGTCCTGTTTTCATTAAGTTTTAAAAGTGTTCTTTAAACACTGGCTGGCTGGAAAATTTTTTGAATGTATGTTCATTAGAAGAAAATAACCTTGATCAAATATATGCACTGAAGGACAAATAAGCTTGAGGTTTTTTTTTTTTTTTTAAACATAAGAGAAAACATTAATTATTTCAGGTTTTCAAAAAATAACTTTAAACAGAGCAGATATTTTTGAGACTATTGGACCTAAAGCTTTGATATCCAAACATCAACATTCTTGCCCTTTTATGAAATACTTCAAGCACTTGGCAACCAGAATCTTGTAATAGATCCTTGTGAATTGATGCTAAAAGTTTCTTCATTTTCTTGACTTGATAAAGACCTTAAGGTTAAGTTTCCTTAAAATGATTTATAGCGACAAATCAAGTATGCCCTAGTCTTTTTGCAGACTGAAATCACTCATCATTGTCTTGGCTGAAAACCCTATTTGGAAACTGTATAGGCCCGTGTTGAGGTGGCCTGTTGAGGTGGCCTGGGGATCCTTTTCGCACTGATCTGCAGTCTTGGCCAGGTTTCCAAGGATTTAGTGCCATTTGTGATTTCTAGAAATTACTTTGGTGAAATATTTAACTAATTAGACAACAGCAAATTAGACCCTGTTTTGCAGCCACAAATCAATTTTAGTATGTTTAGAGATCGAGTTTTCTTGTTCTTCTGGGTATGGAAACAGAGTAGGGATCAGTAAGCTTGATAGTAAAAGGATTCTTCATTGTGCTCATTTAATTGTACAGGCTAGAAAAGCCTGTGGCAAGAAAGAAAGGGGATTTTTATGTTCCTCAAATTTGGTAATGAATAAGGTTGAGAAATATTGATCCAATGGACACTTTTTATAGATTTCCAGAAAGTGGATTAAATGGGGGAAAGGATAGCAATTTTAAAGGACTCTTGATTGATATTTTGAAACAGTTTTTCCTAAAGAATCTTTACAGTTATTCTTAGGTTGGATTTTTTTTTTTTTTTTTTTAAGGCAGTACTGGGGATTGAACCTGGGACTTTGTACATGGGAGGCAGGCACGCAAACCACTGAGCTACATCTGCTCCCCTTAAGTTGGCTTTTGATATGATTATATACTATAATTTTTACAAATCTTTGCTAATTTGAAAGACAAAAATGATATTTCATTTTAATTTACATTGCTTTTTGGAAATTGGTTATTTTTCTTATATATGAAAGTATACCTTTGGGTAGTGATATATGGCATAGTAAGTGAACTTGAGAGGGACCTAAATTTTGTCTTAACTCAAATTTTTTGTGACCTTGGGGCAGGTACCTAATATCTCTGAGCTTTACTTTCATCATGTAACTGAAATCAGTTTGAGAGAATTAAATTATTGTAATAAAGTGTATAGTGCCACAACCAAATTGATATTTGGGGCATGAGATTCATAATAGGCATCTTAACTCTCTTATAGATATGATATTTGAGAAAAGTTTTGAAACTCTGGCCTCAGTGTATTTAGAATGTCATAATTTGCCATGTAGTATTTGTTGTTTTATTAGTACAGAAACCATTTTGTTATGTGTTCCAGATGAAGTCTAATGCACATTGACAATGCCCTTCTTTCCTGAATGTGCTTCATCCCTTTATGTACATTAAAAAATCATTAAACATTGTTTAAAATTATGACTGTCCCTTACTTATGATTTTGTTTTCTTTGTCATTTATGCCAGTTTTTCAGTACTTCTTTGGGATTTAGGGGACAGGCAGTTGGATAGAGTAGAATTTTAAATCCCATTTCTGAAGACAAATGGTATAGAATAAAGTCTAAATATTCAATTCCCAAACATGAGCAGATTTTTTTTTTTTTGTATTTGTATAGGTTTTATGATGGGTTTTGTCTATCAACAATTTTATCTTTCCATTTCCTTCTCTTCCCACTCTTTTTTTTTCATCAGTGTAAACCAGAATACAAGGTACCTGGACTTTATGTTATTGACTCCATTGTACGACAATCCCGACATCAGTTTGGTCAGGAAAAGGATGTGTTTGCACCCAGATTTAGTAATAACATCATTAGCACTTTCCAGAATTTATATCGTTGCCCTGGGGATGACAAGGTATGCTTTTTTATCTTTTTTAAGGTATACATTACCCTCTTGATCTTCATTAGAGTCTTTAGATTATATTAGTATATGACTTTAACTTATATTATTATTTACTTACTTATTACAGATTTGACTATTTAGCTACTACAATGTCCGTGTTCCTTTTTGTTCTTAGAATCATCTTAGAGTGCAAAGATGTAGTTGATTTTGCTGCTCTTTAATTTACTGAAACAATTGATGTTAAAGGATCTTTTAAGCTTTTGGGATTATACTTAAAGTTTATATATTCATACATAGAACCAACTCAGAATTGTGATTACTTGATTCAAACTGATATTACCTTTTCAGTGTTTGTGAAAAAAGTATTTGCAAAACAATAGAAAATAACTAGCAGCTCATCACGATTCTGTCACACTAT
Organism: Chaetophractus vellerosus; assembly: GCA_004027955.1. NCBI lineage: Eukaryota > Metazoa > Chordata > Mammalia > Cingulata > Chlamyphoridae > Chaetophractus > Chaetophractus vellerosus. Next base: position 8,259 of record PVKH010036786.1, on the reverse strand, counting down.
TAGGTCTGCTAGATATAATGCATAAATACTTTATAATTACCAAGTAAAAAAGAAAGCTTTGAACCCTGTAGGAGAATAAAAAGGAGTTACTTGAACCGTACCACCCTCTTCAGTCTATGCCCTAAAATGCTTACTTATTTCAAATGCTGATTTGGAAATTTACTTGTGCTTTTCTGACAGAGTTAATTGCAATGTTGATTAAGTAGAAGGAGGTAGTAATAGATGAAGACTAGGGGCTGCTTTAAGGAAGAACCACCAAACTTGAAAGTCTCATCACAAATCTTTCACGTCATCTCAAGTATAACAAGACTAGGTTGTTTTTATTTTTAATACCTGTTATACATAGACATGAAGCAGAAAAAATGTCTTGTCATAATGGATAGATATGGAGAAAAATTTATGATAGCGTCATTCTTTGTGAACTATACCTGGATATGCTTTTTGAAATAAAGTTTAAAAAAATAGCTTTGGTATTTTGATTATTCTAGGCAGGCCACAAAAAAAATGCTTCTAATTTTAAATGACCTGACTTAATTGATTCTTAAAATAGGTACCACCTAAAACAATTCACTGATTTGGAATTTTATGTAAACATTTTTAAAGTAGCTTTAAAACTTTAAGAAATTTCACTAGTTTGAACTTGGGTTCCTGTCAGTTACAATGAACACAGCATTAATTTGTAGACTTAAATACTAAAAATGCATCTCATTTATGATAGGGGTTATGGTATTGCGAAAAAAAAAATTTTTTTTTTAACCATAGCAGGAAAGTTGACTAATGCCAAAATTTTAGAAACAAAAATAGTTAGATCAGAAGATATGAAGCATTTCCTGGGTAACTTTCATATGCTTCATTTGAAATACAGAGGTTTGCATGTTAATGTAATTTGGAAAGAGTTTAGAAATATGTCATATTTTGAAAAATTTTAAGATGAATCAGATCTTTACTCTTGAAAATTTTCTTATTTTACTGTTAAATGTATATATTTAACAAAATGCTTTTTAAAAATTAATTATTTTTTTCTTTATTAGAGAAGTGTGGGTTTACAGAACAATCAGGCAAAAAAATAGAAGATTCCTATATACTACCCTACCACCAATACCTCGCGTTGGTGTGGAACATTTGTTAAAATTGATGAGAGCACATTCTTATAATTGTACTATTAATTAAAGCCCATGATTTAACTTAGAGTTCACTTTATAGCATAGTACTGTGGATTTTTAAAATTCTGTTACCATATATACGGTGCTGTTAATTGCATTCACAATGTTGTGCTGTCATCACCACCGTCCATTACCAAAACATTTCCTGTACATTTTAATCCTTAACTTCCAATTCCCTATGCCTACCCCATCCCCTGATAACCTATATTCTAGATTGTAACTCTGGGTTTGCTTATTCTCATTTAACAAAATGCTATTTTATAGTTAATTTTAGCCTTAGAAGCTAAATTTCAAATGAAACTATTTTTGTCATAATGTTAGTGATTTTATATATATATTTTTAATACTTTTGATTTTCATTACATCAGTCTGTCATTTGACTTTTTTCTCTAATGGAGTAAGTGACATTACATTAGGCAGTAATTAGTACTTAGTCTTTGCTTATAGAACAATTATATACCAAACAGCTTTGAAAATTAAATTGTTCACGATAAAGAAGAGTTATTATATAGTCATTTTGCTTTTATCAGTGACCATATCCATTTTAGGATACCTTTACTGTGACTTAAGTGTGTATGTCTTGGTGAACTGTTTCTGTTTAAGGAAACAAGGCGTTAAAAACTGATCTGCTGATGTTCTTACAGAGTATAATAGAATTTCTTGAGACATATTTCTTTGTTGGGCATATTATCTGCCTGTAAGTTTGATGCTTTCAAGCTCTGTCAGACCTGCACACAATCAAGGGAGACATTTAAATAGGAATATTACCAATTATCATTTGCTCCCTAAATATTGCTATTATAAGATCTCAGAATTACCAAAGAAATAGAAGCCAGTGGTATCCAGTCTTTTCAAGTTTATAATACAAAGAGTATAACAGAAGAAACAATAGAATTTCATATGAAATCTCTTTTGGAGCAAGGTTAGGGTATACGTAGTTAAATAGAAGTGTTTTATATTGTTATTGTAAGAAGAACTGTTGACTAATAGATAAGATTTATCTTTGTCTCAAGATGCTCTGAATTTGAGTGTGATTAAAACATTTAAAATAGTAGACAGCCTCAACATAATTTGATAGAGTTTGAGAAAAGGGTTTGAGAAGCCTTCTTTCTGGTATACAGTTTCACTTTTTAATTGGGAAACAGGTTTTTAAAAATTTATCGACACAACCTAAGACCAAGGTTCATCAGAAAGGTTACTTAAACAATAGATATTTCGTGAATTTTATAGCAGCTGCATAGCTATTAATTATATGGCTAACTTGAACCTTACCAAAAATACTGCTGAGTGCTCTGAATACCTAGTAATCCAGAAAGGGATTGAGATTAAAAACAAACAAAAAGTTAATATAAGTGGTGATGAAGTGATTGAAGAGGAAATGTGACTCTTCATAGGGCAAAGAAAGTTTAATGTAATGCTGCCATAGAAGGGCCTGTCAGGAAGAGAAAATGAGCTGGTTCGCAGACATCAAGTCTTTAGCTTGCTAGTAGCAAAAAAGGTTTCTTTTTGGTTCTGTTTTGTTTTCACTTTGTAAAATAGTAAAGGACTCTTGGTAAGAAATTACATAATATAGAACCTTTGCTTTAGAGCATCATTTGTTGATCTGAGCCAGATCCATTAATGTCAGTATTCCATTAACAATTTACAAAGGTAAAGATATAGTAAGGGGAAAAATGAAAAGAGAATGGAGACAGCAGATGTATATACTTCAGATTATGTTACTACAGAAGTTTGTCCATCTCTGGTTAAATTGTCAAGAGGTAATTAGCATTAATGGCAAGGTATTTTAGCAAGTAGGTAATTTAAATTAAATTCTTATGTGAGGAAACCTCCTCCTCTGTCCTTAGATCATTTTTAAAATGAATTTTTTAAATTGTCACATGAGATAAGGACTTTGTCCTGAAGTTACTTATTTGTTCAAAGGTAAACATGTATGTGTGAAAGTTAAAATCAGTTGTAAATGTAAATTCAGTCCTGAGAAAACTTATGCTTCAGAATCCTCAGCAGTTCTCCAGGCATCCACACATGTAGCTCGTTAGAGTTGACATGGAAGATGAAAACCTCCTTGTCCTCCTGGGCCTAAGTTAAATGTTGCTTTCATTGACCTTGTGTGCTTGTCAAAATCAGCATTCTTTTACAATTCATCTAAAATTAGCAGGTGCGAAATTATGGAAACAGAATTTTAGAGGTGGACAGTACTACAGAAGTATTTTAGTTTATCCTTCCCATCCATTGCCAGAATGAAATGACTGCTAAGGCTTTTAAAGTGCAAAATCAAAATTGTTATTTTTCTTTTTTCCTCTAGAGTAAAATAGTGAGAGTATTAAACTTATGGCAGAAAAATAATGTGTTTAAGAGCGAGATTATTCAGCCTCTTCTGGATATGGCAGCAGGGATCCCTCCTCCAGTGGTCACCCCGGTTTTGGCCAGTACCACTGCTGCTATGAGCAACACCCCAGGTATGCTGCTTTGTGTAGAGAGTGGCTTGCTAAATGTTCCACTCGTTTTCCTTTTCAGGTGGTTATTCCTGTACAAAAGAGCAATTTCACAGTGCAGAAGATTTGTCTGGCATTAAGTCATTGAAAGTTCGTCTTTTGAAGGGAAAAATAAAATTACAAATTATATTTGGGCGTAATTCTTTCTAAAATTTAGAAATTCGTCTCTCTTTAATCCCCAGAAACAGAAACAGAAATATTATGAATTTAGAAAATTTGATGTGACAGGTTTTCTCTGATGTAGGCTATCTGTAATCTCTTCAGCTAGCATGCACATCAGCTGTGATAGTTCTCAGCATACCAGAGGAACATAATATGTATAAGGAACCCTGAAAAAATTATTTAATGAAGCCAAGAATGTTTTAGTAATCTCAAAAATGTTTGGTTGAGGTTTTTAAAATGGCATATTTTACCATTTTTATTAAAGTCCAAGAATTACATTTGTTAATATTTTAACATATATTCGATTTTTAAAATATTCCGTTCTCAATTTTTAAAAATTAGACATTGTAATTTTGAATATTTCCTCATGTCATCAAATTTCCTTTGGCAAGATTTTTAATGACTGCTTAGTATTGCAGACTTCTTTCAGAGTAGTAGCTTTGCTAACCAAGGAAAGAGTGTGGACATATCCTTCAGGTGTTTTCTGTTTTGTTTTTAAATCTGTCTCATTTTGTAAAGTATTTTAAATGGTTTATCAGAACAGACAATAAAATTAAAATTATTTATAGAAATTTGTATATAGTTTATTAAATGGCAACATCCCTTGAACTTTTCAAGCCTTATTTACTTAAATATATATGGGGGGGGGGGTGTTGTCTTTTATAAGGAACTCCTGTGACACCTGTTACTCCAGCCACTGTTGTCCCAGGTTTACCCGATCCGTGGGCATCTCAGATAACAAACACAGATACACTTGCTGCTGTGGCTCAGATCTTACAGAGTCCTCAAGGCCAACAGGTAAGCAGCTTTTCTGTTATGTTGAGAATGATTTTTAATTCACTATTTTCATAATGTGTTGTTTCATAGTGTACCACCTATAGAGTATGTGGTTTTTCATTTCAGAAAAATGGAATCATACTGTGTAAAGTGCTCTAACTTGCTTCTTTCATTTAGTAATGTTATGAGCACTTTTGTGTCATTACCTATTGTTTCATAAAAAAATCATTCTAAAACAAAATACTGATTTAACGCATAGTTTGTGCCAGACATTGTTTATGTGCTGTTGTACCCTGGTATCAAGACAAAAGAAAGGTCCTCCTGTCTTGGAGAAGACTTCCTTCCGTCTTAGGAGAGACAAACAATAAATAAGTAAACAAATAAAGTTGTTTCAGATGGTGATACATGATTTAAAACGGTGATTCTATAGAGGGGCTGGGTTTGGAGGAAGGGATCAGAAGGTAGCAAAGAGAAGGCATCGTTGAGGAAGTAGCATTTGAATTGTACTGATGAAGTGGAACTTGCCATGGCAGGGTATGAGGATGGGAAGCAGAGAATTTCAGTTAGGTCCTGAGGTGGGAAGAAGCTGATATGTTGTAGGAACTGAAAGAAGCCCGCTGTGCCTGGGGCACAGTGAATAAAGGAGAATAGTGTGATGAATTAATTTGAGGGGTGGGGAAAATTGATATTGTTACAATATTGTGAACATGAGTTACTCCATTGTTCTTAAAGTATATTTTTATTATTCAAATTTTTTCTCTTTGTTAAGCTTTCTAGCTTTTTAAAATATTGGTCCTTCACGTTTCATGTATTTATTCTTAGGAATATATTTGAATAGATTTAATTAGTCCAGTCTAATTTCCCTTAGTCTTCAATTGATGTTCATTTGTTCTCCAGTTAAATCATATTATCAGCAACTAATGATAATTTTGTATCCTCGATTTAAGTACTTGTAACCTATATATTTTTCTTTGTTTTATTGCACTAGCTGTACTTTCTAGAAGAGGTTTTAACAAAAGTTACAGTGGCACTCATTCTTCTCTTTTCTCAGACTCAAATAGAAATGCCTCTTTTGTTTCCCACTATGATGTTGACTTTGCTTTACATATGTATTCTTTATTAGGGCCATATTTTGTTTGTCCAAGATATTGTTTTTTGATGCATTATTTTATTCGATTGCAAGATTAATCTTTAAAACTGGTCTTAACAGATCTTCATGCTTAAAAACAATTCTGGAGTTGCATATTATATATAGAATGAAATCAAAGTATTTGTGTTGCTCTCCTTTTATGTGATCATCTTCTCTGCTCTTCTCATGTCTCACCCTTCACTATTCAAATCAAATTACTTTTTAAGAGGTTGCTCACTGATTTACAGTGGCATGTATTGCTTCATTCGTTCTTGTTTTTCATTCATTCAACCTTCAACTTATATTTATTGGGTGCTGCAATATTTGAGGCACTGTGATTTGTTTGTCCTAGAGTATACAAGATAAAGCAGAAATGTTCACTGCCACCTGGGAGCCTAAACTCTAATAATCAAGTTAAAATTGGAATGCATGAAGGGTTTTGGAAATTCGGAATTGGAGATAATGCATTTGGTGTGAACAGTTGGGTCAGGGAAAGTAAGTTTTATTATGCAGATCACCATGAATTTGTCCTTTTTAGGATAAGTAAGAGAGATGCTAAGGATGGACTACGCAAACAGAGACCACTGCGAGTAAAAGATGAATTCCATTCTTTCAAACAAAACCTGCTCCTTCTTCATCTCAGTTTACAGAAGTGCTGTCCTTGCAGTTGCTCAAACTCTAAACTGTAGAGTCACTTTTTTTTCCCTCTGAAGTGGTGTTTCTTTATTAAAATCATTATGTATTAATACAATGCAGGTGACCCGTTTACTGAGATTTTACCTTTAAATTGGATCCACATTTAGTTGGCATTCTTTGTGACTGAATTGTATGGTCATAATTCAGAATATATATGATATCATAGCTATAAATCATCTAAAGCCAAAAATAATTACTTAACCTTTGCTGAATGTGCATTATTAAGGAGCTTGGATTTTATCCTATTAGCAATGAGCAGGGAAATGAAAGATTTTTTTTTTTACATTTAAAAATTATTTTGAATGTTCATAGCTGTCTTATTCATAATAGCTCCATAGTAATAAATAAAAAACCACTAACATTTTCAGTAGTAGAGTAAATACAAAGTTGTGACTTGTTCATACATATTCATATGTACACTCATACATTTTCATCCTTAATGCCTTTTCTTTCCTTAATCCCTGTTCATCAGCCAATTCTCATGGCTCCACCTCCAAACATAACCTGAATTTGTTCACTGCTCTTCATCGCTCTGATACCATCTTTCTCAAATCTATCATCGTTTCTCACCTGGTTTACTTCAGTTGCCTTTAACTAGTCTTCTAGCTGCCACTCATTCTTCCCTATGACTCATTATCTTAAAAGCAATCAGAATGGTCTTACTAAAGCATAAATCAGGTCACCCTACCCTCCTGTTGAGTCTTTCATTGTGTTTTTTTTTTTTTTTAATTAAAAAAAATTTTTTTTAAAGATACTTAGATTATACAAATGTCACAAAAAATAGAGGATTCTCATATGCCCCACTCCCCATACCTCCCACATTTTCCCACATTAACAACATCCTTCATTAGTGAGGTACATTCATTGCAATTGATGAACACATTTTGGGGCATTGCTGCTAAGCGTGGATTAAAGTTTACATTGTAGTTTACACTCTCTCTCACCCAATTCTGTAGGTTATGGCAAGATTTATAATGACCTGTATCTGTCATTGCAATGTCATTCAGGACAATTCCCAAGTCCCAAAAATGCCCCCATAGTACACCTGTTTTTCCCTCTCCCTGCCCTCAGAACCTCCAGTGGCCACTGCCTCCACATAAATGATATAATTTCTTCCAGTGCTAGAATCACAATAAGTCTATAGTAGAACACCAGTAAGTCCATAGTTCATTCCCCAATCCTGAGGGTTCTGGGATGGTGATGTCCTCTCCACCTCTGATTGAGAGGGGCCTGCGATCCCATGGGGCCAGTGGATGGGACTCTCTTGCTTGCAGTTTTGTAGATTCTCTTGGTTCTTTGGTATGGTAGTTGTCCATCATCACCTCCAGTTCGTTGTCCTCAGTGAGACCAGTGAACTGGAGAGTAGGTATTCCAGCTCCGTTGAGATTCAGGACCCAGCTGGCACATGACCAGCCTCAAGATTTAATTTAGAGTCATCCTTGATTGCTCTTTCACTCTTCACATCCAACCTGTTAGCAAATCCTCTACCTTCAGAAAATATCCTGAATCCAACCACTTCTCACCACCGTCATTCACTAGTTCCTAAAGTCAAGCCACTGTCATGTCATCATTCCTCACTTTCTTTATTGCAGTGGGCCCTTGATTGGACTTCCACCTTTGTTCCGTTTCAGTCTGTTCTCAGCAATTCAGGCAGACTGACTCTTTTAAAAAACAAGAGACAATGTGACCCCTGCTAAGAATTCACCAGTGGCTCCTATCCCCCTCAAAGTAAAAGCCAAGATCTCAGAATCACTCCACAAGGCCCTGAATGTTCTCAGTTTGACCTGTTGCTCCCTTTCCAATGTTTTGTTTTGTTTTGTTTTGTTTTTTTTTTTTT